>CM053404.1:7721920-7823572 GCA_028644305.1 Xerus rutilus | reverse complement strand
GCAGGATGACAAGGTCACTGCTCAAGGATGTGAGGTCCCCCAGTAATGAGGGAGGGAGTCTACCTCAGAAAGAAGAGTGGGCACCTGTTCTTTTGAGATGGGCGAGAAGCAGTGGGATCGGGTGATGGTGGAGAAATCATTTGTTGGAAAGAGATGAGCTGAGGGACTCTGGTCAGATGCTCTCTTTATTTCGGACACACCTTCCCAGCTGGGCCTGGATAAGAGAGAGGAGAAGGTGTGAGGCCTGGACTGCCTCATCATGTTTCCAGAAGGTGTTCTCCATCCAAGAGGCATCTGTTGAGTCTCCAAGGGGGAGAGCATGTCAAGGAGGAAACAGGTAGAGGAGACGAGTTCCTGGACAGGGAGGCCCTGGTGGTGGTCTCCCACTTCCTGGTGGGGCTCTGTGCAGTTCCAGGAGCAAGCCCTGCTTGTGAGCAAGTTTTGGTAAGCCACCGCCTTTGACCCTGCTGTTCCCAGACCTCCTTTGTTGGGGTGACACATAGGGTTGCCAGGTTCAGCAAATAAAAGTGCAGGGTACCCAGTTAAACTTGAACCTCAGGTAATGAATAATTGGGACGTAGACATCTTTGTACTAAAAACCACATTCACGTATCTGAAGTCAAATTGGCCAGGCATCCTGACTTTATGAGGCAGCTTTCCCACTGGGAGGGGACCACAGGGACACGGTACTGCAGGGACGCACACTCGGGCAACATCACACATGGCATTTGCGCCAGCGTTTTCTATCCCTTGTCCTATGTTCTCCCGGGACTGAGGCCTTTACAGCACAGGCCTTCTTGTCCAGTGACACGTTTTTAGTTTTCTAGAAGACCATTTCCTAGTGTCCTTGGGTGCTCAGACAGCTGGGATCTCAGAAATGTGTGAGGGTGCCACCCGGTGCCAGCAGAGCCCAGAGGAGCCGAGCCGAGGCCAGGACTGGCCTGGTCCCCAAGGAGCGGCTGGGCAGTGAGGTCATGGAGCACCATTTGGCCAATGTTGGGTATGTCCGCAGCATGCTAGGAAGTCAGGGGCAGCCTCCTTGGCCAGCAGTCACTGAGGAGCGAGGATGAACAGTCAGCAAGGCCAAGGACAGGCAGGAGGGGGTGCCCAGAGAAGCTCCAGGCGACGTCCGGAGGGGCAGGTGGCAAAGGGCCAGCTCCGTCCTGCTGCCGTCACCTGGGGGCCTCCACGTAAAGGCTTCGACTCAGTGGTTCTGAGTGGTCAGGAACAGGGTGCCCATGATCCTAGTGAACGTGTGGAGGGCTGACTCTGCTCCGCTCCCTTTCTCCAACCACACTGGCCCCTTCACTCTTTCCCTGAGAGACCGAGGATGCTTCCTCCTCAGACCTCCTCCTGGTTGTGTAAGACCTCATGTCTGGTCTTCCCTAAATGGACTTTGCCCGATGACCTTGTCTAAAATGGGGACTCTCTGTCCTTGCTCTGGTTTTTTCCCAGCACACATCGCCATGTGACACTCTGTTATTATTTAGTTATTTCCTCACAATCTTCTCCCTGAAAACTGTGACTTCGAGGGAGGCAAGGATCCATCTACTTTGTCCACTTCCTTTTTTTTTTTTCTTTTTTTGGTACTGGGGATTGAACTCAGGGGTACTCGACCACTGAGCCACATCCCCAGCCCTATTTTGTGTTTTATGTAGAGACAGGGTCTCACTGAGTTGCTTAGCTCCTCACTTTTGCTGAGGCTGGCTTTGAACTCGCGATCCTCCTGTCTCAGCCTCCCTAAGTGCTGGGATTACAGGCTTGTGCCACCGCGCCCGGCTTGTCCATTTCCTTTTTGAATCTTCAGCATGGTGCCTGGTCCCAGTCAGGCACTTGGCAAATGCATTTTGAAGTTAACCTGCCTAGAATCTGAAACTAGTAATGGATGGACGGGGATCTGTACCCAAGTAGGGTGCCCTTCCTTGGGCTGGGTGGCCTGGGGACCAGACTCGGTCACCCTCTGTTCTGGAGGGCGGGAGCCTGACAAGAGGTGAGGCCTGCTCTCGAGTGACAGCTCTGTCTCCATTTCCCCAGGATGTGGCTCTGAGACAGTCACCCTCCCTGATGGGCCCCCCAGCGACTCCGTGGAAGGAAGCCCCTTCCGTCCTCCACATTCGTCCTCTGCCGTCTTCGATGAAGACAAGCCGATAGCCAGCAGCGGGACTTACAACCTAGACTTCGACAGCATCGAGCTGGTGGAGAACCTCCAGAGCTTAGAGCCTCGTCCCTCGGACTGTAAGAGCCAGGAGTGCAAGGCCAGCGTGCGGAGGAAGTCCACAGAGTCCGTGCCCCCCTCCAAGTCCACTCTGTCCCGCTCCCTCAGCCTGCAGGCCAGTGACTTTGACGGTGCTTCCTGCTCAGGCAGCCCCGAGGCTGTGGCCCTCGCCCCTGACGCGGGCAGCGCGGGCTCCTGCAGTGCTTCCAGCACCCTTAAGCGAACTAAAAAACCGAGGCCACCTTCCCTAAAAAAGAAACAGACCACCAAGAAGCCCCCAGAAACCCCCCCAGTGAAGGAGACCCAGCAGGAGCCAGCGGAAGACAGTCTGGTCCCCAGCGAGGAGTATCTGGCGTCGGAGACAAAGACGGAGCCGGCTACCACGGAGGGCTCGGGGTCCGCCTCGTCGGAAGACACGCCCCCAGCGCCTGCCGCGGTGCCCAAAGCCGCCTGTCCTCTGGACTCAGAGTGTGCGGAGGGCGCCAGCCCCTTGGCTTCTGGCGGCGGCAGGGTGCAGAACTCACCTCCTGTTGGAAGGAAAACGTTGCCTCTTACCACGGCCCCCGAGGCTGTGGAGGCGACCCCGTCGGATAGTGGGGGGCAGGAGGACTCCCCGGCCAGAGGGCTCTCAGTGAGGCTGGAGTTTGACTATTCTGAGGACCAGGGTAGCTGGGACAACCAGCAGGAAAACCCCCCTCCTACCAAAAAGATAGGCAAAAAGCCGGTCGCCAAAATGCCCCTAAGGAGGCCAAAAATGAAAAAGACACCCGAGAAACTTGACCCCACTCCTGCCTCACCTCCCAGGTCCCCTGCCGAGCCCAGTGACATCCCTGTTGCTAAAGGTACCTATACCTTTGATATTGACAAGTGGGATGACCCCAATTTTAACCCTTTTTCTTCCACCTCAAAAATGCAGGAGTCTCCCAAACTGCCCCAACAGCCGTATAACTTTGACCCAGACGCCTGTGACGAGTCCATTGATCCCTTTAAGACATCCTCTAAGACCCCCAGCTCACCTTCTAAATCCCCAGCTTCCTTTGAGATCCCAGCCAGTGCCATCGAAGCCAATGGAGTAGATGGGGACGGGCTGAATAAGCCCGCCAAGAAGAAGAAGACGCCCCTAAAGACGTAAGTTCAGGGGTGGAGGTGGTGAGGATCGGAGGCCGGGAGGGGTGGTGATGTGACCCTTAGTCCTGGGTAACCCTCAGCTGCCCTGATGATGACGCCATGTTTGCCTCCACTTTCCCCAGGCAGGCAGGATGTGTGTTCCCCTCCTCTCTGAGGCTACTGTGGTGGCACATTCCCATCTGCAGACCCCATGGGGTCAAGAGTCCTTGATCTTTACCTTAATGAGTGATCTAAAGCTGCCTCCAGCAGACAACCTGACCTTCAATTAGGGAAATGTGAGAGGCCCTGCAGAAGGGGAGCAATCACGAGAGACCTGGCCACCTCCCTGTTGGTGACCGTGACCCTTTTCCCTGTTTAGCACATGTATTGCTTTTTGAGGGGAAGCCAGGAGATGTGCCCTGTAAAATACTGTTCAAATGTATAGTACTTGTTTCTTCCCATTCACGAGGCCAGCTCAGAACTCAACACGGTGGTGGACTCCAGGAAGCCCACCAGGGGGAGGTGTAGCCTGGGCCCCTCCCTGCACCTGACCAGCCAGGCTATTTGTCTCCCCATCTCTGGTCAGTTTTTGCAGACAAGAATCCAAAGGTCTTTAAGTCCAAAGGAGATCAGAGAAACCTGCAAAGGGTTGGGAGAGTCTGCCATCTCCAGGGAGCCGTTAATAGTGGAGTCTTGTCCAGATGTGTACTGAGCACATTACCCTTGAAGCCTTGTGTCTGCACTCCAGCATTCGTACCAAGCTCCAGCTCTGGCTTGGCTGGCTGCAGGCCATTCCTAGGACTCAGCCATGTGCAGTGTGGTTGGCTGCTTAGACTCTGCTGTTGTGCTGGGAGGCCCCATCTATAGTTTATCAAGACTGCAGAGACCAGTCTCCCAGGGGCAGTGCAGAAGAACAGGTCACAGTCCCTCTGGGTCAGCTTGGTATGAGCTAGGCAGGGTGACCCTCTTTGCTCCCATTCTGGGCTCCCTCATGCATTGAGCATCTGAGAGCTGGGGCTTCCCGAGAAGAGGTTCTGCATGGCAGGCTTTGGCCTTGTACCACCCTACTGCCTGGTGGTGACTGGGAGGCCATCCTAGCTTTTCTTAGATCACTTCCTCCACCAGGCTCTTCCTAGATAAGCTGCAGGACCCATGCTGGATTAGGAATCTGAAATGCTTATCTGCAAACCATGTCCTCTCATCTTTGGAATAAGAGTCAATGTGTAGCCACATTCTCTGAGAGCCTGGTTACATTCTGTCCCCAGCCACTTTGTCCTTTCACCATGAGAGCTGACAGGTTGGGAAGCTTAGCCCACGTCTTGTGGTATCATCCCTGGTGTGGCTTGGTGGCTTCTACCCCAAGAGTGACAAAGCTCTCAGGGAACCAGGGCCCTGTGCATGATCAGAACCTAGAGAGGTAGCTGTGCTTCAGAGGCCCCTTCACAAAAAGCTGGCAGAACCTGCAGTGGGTGACTGTCACATCCTAGCCCGTTGGGAACCGGTTGTCTGCAGATATACCTTTTTTGTCAGTTCCTCTGTCTGTCTCTCTCTTCTTTGTCTTCTTGTCTTAGGATGGTTGAAGATGTGATGTCTGTGTGTTCTCTGTTGTAAGTAAATTTAATGCAATCTGCCTCTTTCACCCACTGTGCTTTTCCTTGCCTTTGTTTCTGCTTGCGACCCCTTTTGAGTTCCTCTCCATGCTGCTACTGATGTATTTCTGTGGTGGGTCCCGGGCATGACCGGGCACAGGGCTCCCCAGCAGCAGAGACGGTTTTTCTGTATCACAGAGATTAGCACAGTGAGACTGCTTGGCTGTGGGATGTGATTATCCAACAGATGCCTGCTTGTTGGGAATGGAATTTTTTTTTCTCTCCCTGCCTACTGGATGCCTTCATCTGAAACCATACTTTTTGTTTGTTTTTAACTCCTCATTTCATTCTTTGATTTCAGTTGGGCTGGCGGGCGATGGCTTTCGATAGCACTGCGGCTTTACGCTCACTGTTCAGTCGAAGCTTAGGCAGTAATTGGCCTCACCAACTTGTGAAGCATAACCATTTGGGTCATTCCAAATTGAGGCCTGTGGGAGCCCCCTGAAATGAGGGGCCCAGCTCAAAGTGAAGCCCACAGCTGAGAGCCACTGCCAGGCTGTCCCGGGCCATGCCCTGGGTTACTTGGGTCCCTGTGGGGTATCAGCATGCCTCATCTGCCATCTGTGGGTTGGGTATCCGTGCCGCTGACCACCTGTGTGCCTTTGCTACCAGGAGGGACCCTGTGAGCAGAGTGTCCAGGGCTCTAAAGTCAATGGCTTCTTCCTGTCCTTAAAAGCAAAGTTGGACTGGACCTGAGGTCTGGCAGGCCCAGAGTAGAATGGGAATCTCTCCAGCTCTTTTCTGCCCAAGGGATTTCTTTAACATTTTTGAGCTCTACAGCAATTTCAGAATACACAGTTATATATGTATGAATAATATATGCTTTAAGCAGTGATTATACTACTTTTATGGCAAATGCCATAAATGTGTAAGCAACCATTTGTAGTATTTTCCCCCTATTATTAAATGCCATTGTTGGAGCATTTTATTTGAGAGAACACAAGAAAGGAACTTGTGTGACAGGTCTTCCTGCTTACCCATGGAAGGCGGGAGAAGGTGGTGGGATCTAAGGTGAGGGATGCCCCCTCCCCCACCAAAACCCTTGCTTTGCTGGAAGGGTCTGGAAACCAGGAGGCAGGGACCAGTCTGCAGGGTGGAGAGGGCCTCTCCACTCTGACCATGAAATGACCCCTGACTGCCTGGTGAACCTGACAGTACTGTTTATGCTAAAAGTCACCCTGCTTTCCTGGGGTCTGCCTCCTTGACCCTTCCAGAGTCTGATCCTATCCCACCCGCGTAGAAAGGAGAAAGAAAAGGAGAGGAGTCACGAATCTTGTCTGTCAACCATGGTTAGAAGGAAATGTTAAAAATCATCTTACCCCTGGCCCCGCCTTTGATCAAGTCTTCAGAGCACAGGAATCCATTATGCTTAAAATTCCCGTGCATAGGAAGGATTCTGCACATCCTTCCTGAGCACCCAGAACTTTGCATTCCTGTCTGGGCCCCTGTGACTGTTCATTAAGTGCTGTGTGGCCTTGGATCCTATTCATTGGAGAAAACTAGATCCTGTTCATTGGTGCCATGAGCCTAGGGCCCCACCCCCAACCTTAGTTGGCTCAGGCACTCCTGGAAGAATCCAGATGAATTGATCTGCTCACCAAAAATTTGCTTTGTAAAATAAGAACATTTAGTTAAATTTAGTTTCATTTTCTGGGTCAGCATCTCTTTTAGGAATTGCAGCTGGATGGATCTTTCCCTTGGGGTAAAAATAATATCTGTTAAAACATCACTGAATTATAGGCGTGGACTTGTTAGAGTGGGCCGGAGGGAGGGTGGCTTTGGCCTGCTTAGTTGCTGGGATGCTCTGTAGCTCTGTGTGTGGTGTTTACATTTTCCATTCTGTTTCCAGTGACACATTTAGGGTGAAAAAGTCTCCAAAACGATGTCCTCTCTCTGATCCACTCTCTCAGGTACAATGACCCTTTGATCCTTATGACTTTATTGCTCACTGTGGGGGGAGCCATTTATACCACTGTGTTTTTATGGCCCTGGTCAACAGCTTTCCTTTCTGTTCTTTGTGGGCAGGTTTCCAAGACCCTCCTGCCTCTTACACGGAGGGTCCCTTGGTGTTGGTTTTGATCCAATCACTGGCAAAGATCAGAGTGTGTCCCAACACTAGGAAGAAGTTCAGGAAAAGTGATAGTTGGATTCTGTAGGTGGAGCCATTCCGGTCCCTTCTGCCCAGTTAACCTGAGAACTTATGGAACTCTCAAGCTGGGAAGGTCTTTGAGATCAAAGAATGCAGAGTAAGAAAATGAGACACTAAGATGTGTGTCAGGAACACTGAACTAAGCCCCCAAAGGCAGAGTGGGAAGGAGCCCTACAGATGTGGGGTTTGGGCTCCTTCCTGAGCCCCTTCTTCAGTATTCCTGAACCAGAAACCAAGGGAGGTCATCCTCAAGCAGGTTTGCTATGCCATTCCCAGTCCCCAAAAAGCAACCTCCTGACCTTCCACATCCCAACAAGCAAAACTCCCAGTCCTGCCTAGGATTGAGGCGGCAGGAGGCACCAGAAACCCAGCTTGGCCTGGAGCCCCATTGCAATAGCTCAGCTCTCACATTTCTGGGTTTCCATGCTGCTCAGCTCACCCTCTCCTGCAGAATGGCAGTAAGACCCCCTTTCTGTCCTCCCAGAATTGAGGATTGTCAGGCGATTGCTACGGGAGCCTGAAGCCCACTAGGACCGGAACATGTCAGTGTAGGAATAAAACCGGCAGTGTCGCAGATAACCAAGACATGGCATCCTGTGTTGTGTTTTTAACCCACAGTTTGTCATCGGAGTAAACATCAGAAAGGGACATTTGTAGAAGAATGTTTCCTTGAGGGGACATTTGGAGCAGAGTCTGAGCAGAAAATGGGAGGGAACGGGGGAGGGTTTTGACCAGAACCTATCCTGGGTAGTGGGGCTCCAGACTGGAGGACAGGGGCAGTCAGAGGCCCAAGCACTGAATGAGAGAAGAGACTGCTTCGCTTTTCCTTTCAGGACCCTACTCCAGCCGCGACACCAGAAACACCACCGGTGATCTCCGCGGTGGTCCACGCGACAGATGAGGAAAAGCTGGCGGTCACCAATCAGAAGTGGACATGCATGACGGTGGACCTGGAGGCTGACAAACAGGACTTCCCACAGCCCTCAGACCTGTCCACCTTTGTAAACGAGACCAAATTCAATTCGCCCACAGAGGGTAAGCAACTCGGTGGCCAACCGGACCCCCACCCTGCCTTGGAGAATACTGCCTCTAGGGAGCAAAGGGCCAGGAAAGTCACTTCTCATCCAGGTAACCGTTATCATTACCGTTGTGACCGCCTGCAAGCTTCCCATGCACTCGAAGCTAAGGCTGTGTTTGAAAACTTGATACCAGCTATCCCCTGACCCCACCTTGCCTGCCGAGAACCAGCTGCTGCCTCCTAATCCAAGTCCTGAAAGCCCACCAGAGCTTGCTCATTCTTGGCTTTGTGGCTTATGTCCCTTCCGTGACTTTGAAAAGCATTAGTCACAGCCAACCATTAGTGTTGATCAACCCGCTTGGGGGTCTCTTGGTGCTGTTATTGTTCATAGCCCCCACAGGATGGCTAAACACTATGGCCACACCTTTCAATCAAGCCACAGGTTCACCCCAGGCTTGCTCATGAGTGTTTGGCTCCTGCAGAGCGTCCACACACACTTGGCTTATCTCAGTATCATCCTTTGTCCTGTATGTTCAGTTTTTCTAATTCTTTGGCTTGAAAAACTCATATATCTTAAGTCAGCCCAGGCAGGCTGGGTTCAAATCCCACTGACTGACGTCTGTACCTGCACATTGGCTTCCTACTTACTTTCTGAGGAAATCCAGTGAGAGAGCCCTTCTCAGGAGGGACGAGTCCATTTTGCCTGGCTGACGTCCCCAGTGTCCCCAGTCCTCACATCCCTTTCCTCCTCTGCCCTCCTTGTAAGGCTGACAAGCCTGGTCGTGGTCAGCATTTTGGTTCTGGCTTTTGTGATGGTTTTGAGTTTTATTTTCCAAGATCTTGATTTCTAGCCACTTTTAAACCTAGTAGTGTCATCACAGGAAGGGTCACACAGGAAAGCCCGACTCTGTCTCGTTGCTGTTACTAAGGAACCAAGAGCTCTGCTACACCGCCTCCTCCTTGCCCATCTGGGTGGGGCAGTGACAGAGGTGCAGGGCTTCTCATTGTAACTCAGGATGCTTCTCTGGAGGCTCCTCTGTGGTCCAGCCACTGTCTGTGGGTTGCTTGGCACCCATGAGTTCTCGGGGCACTACCAGTGTGCGTTTGTGCTGAGATCTAGTTTGTAATGGAAACGGGTGTCTTGGAATTGAGGGTGTTCATTCTCTTACCACACAAAGTTGCCTTTCTCCGTTTGACGGTGGAAAGATGGTTCAGATTATATGTATTTGCACTTTCTGGCATTATTTCCTACCAAGTAGAACCTTTTGGTTAGCTGTTGTGTTGGCCCTTGGCTTGGGGTGCAAAGAGCTTCTAAGTGATCCGGTTCAGACCGGATACCACAGGCCCTGGGACCCGGCCTTGGCCTCCTTGTAGCCTTGTGTTGCTCTGCATCCACACCTGAGCCATGAGCCTTACCTGAATGCAATCACCTCCCTTGGGACACCGTCACTCAGTGGCGTCTGTGTGGCTGCCGCCCCTGCCCCTGGTTCTACCCTTGCCTGTCTCAGCCTTTCCCCAGACTTCCCCACTTGCTCCACTTGCCTTTAATGCTTCGGCCACTGGGGCACTTATCCAAAAGGAAGGTGCATGTGCATTTCTTTCTTCCTCACTTGTCTGTTTCCTGAAGGCAGGAACTCTGTCTGGGGCCTCTCTGTGTCCCCACAGCAACCTGAACTGAAGGGACGAAAGATAGGCTTGAGATAAAGGAAATACAGGGCTGGGCAGGTAAACAGCCCAGTGTTAGCTTCGTTGATTTGATCTTTGCAATGGACATTGCCATCATGAGTGTGGGGAGTCCTGGGGGAGAGGTTTGTGTATCCCAGGAGCTGCAGGGACATTTGGGCATAAGCATTGGACTTGACATTTTGAGAGTACCTGTGGTTTCCTCCTGGTTTACATCTCTTAAGCTGGACCAGAAACTTCTAAATGGGGGGTGGCGGGTGTTTAGAAACCACCCTGGGCTTGGCATTGTGGATAAGAATAAAAAAGCCTATGATGTTGGGATGTTTCTCTGTGTTTGGTTTTATCATCAGAAACCAAATACATGCACTTTTTTTTTCTTAGAAAATGTAAAAATCCTTATAATGCTTTTAAACCTAAGAGGTGCCTCGTTCAGTGGTAACATCTGTTTGCTCATCTGATGTACTAAACACGCAACTCACTAGCTCAGCGACATTTGACACTTGTTTCTGCAAAAATTCAGCAAGCAGGTAAATACATAAATTTGAAACAAAACTCTGCTGAACATGCCTCCTTAGAAAACAATTATAAGGACCTGGGAAGTCACGCCTGTGCTTTTTGCTGATGGGTGATGGATGGAAAGCCCATCGCCAATATGAGGATTCGACAGGGACAGTTTCAGAAAGTGCTGGCCCTGCATCCTCCTCCGTAACCCGCCCTGGCTCACTCTGCATCTAGGTGTGGAAAGTGGATGCAGAGTCCTCTTACAGGACCGGCCCTCCTGTTACTTTAATAAATAAGGTCAGGTTCAGCAGTACCACACTCATTCCTGGAGCTGCCAGTGTGTTTTGGAAGGGAACAATATAGGGCTGCAGCTGTGATCTGAGACTTTCTAAATGGAAGGCACCAACCACAGGAAAATGAAATGTTGGGTTAGAAATAATAATTACTTTTGAACACGTATTCAAATCCTAATACTTTAGTATAATGTGTAATTCTGTACTAGATCCACAGGGGAGATGAGGAAGGCAAGGACTCTCACTGGCTCAGGCTGTACCGTGCTGAGTATTTTGCATATGTGATTTCATTTCCTCTCCAGCTCCTTGGGGGATTCCTGCAGTTGCCCGCTTTAAGAACAAGGAAACAGGAAACAGGGACTTGGTACTGTTAAGGAACTCACCTGGTGTCTCAGGATTGATGCAGGGAGAACCAGGTCTGTCCAACTTCCTGGCTGTGCTGCTGCTGCTGCTGCGATATAGACCGCGTTTCCTGCCTCCCCTGTAGAAGGAGAGCATGGACTGACTGCTTCCCACCAGGTGCAGGAGAGCAGTGGGGAAAAGCTTCAGGTGTCTCCATGGATACTAGTTTAGAACAATGCCTGGATGCTTGCAATACCATGTGTGAGCTGTAAAACGCCACCTCACTGTGGAGACTCTGATCATTTCCCACTGATTAATGACTTGGATTGACAGTTACAAATGTTCGCCCCTGTTTAATGAATGCCTTTCTTGCATAATCTTTTCAAGCATGCTGCTATGCGAGCAAACCTAATCCATGTAGTCCCCAGGGAGGACAAGCTCACCTGCTTTTAATCTAGTGCATTAGGGTAGAGGAGTTGTGTTCACATTCACGAGTCCAGGTGGTCCCGTGGTGGTCACCTAGTTTCCCTGTCCCCTTTGCACAGCTGCATCGGCCCCTCCTTCCCCCATCCAGCAGAGGGAAGGTATCCTTCTTAGCCTCCTGAGCTGTGAGTGTTACAGGTGCATGCCACCGTGCTGGGCTTTAATCTGATTTTAATGGTGGGCACCATCAGTCTCTCATGACTGACATTTAGAAGAGAGATGGTGAGGAAATTGGGAGCAACTGCCGCCTCCCTCTCCAGAGAGCTCTTTTCTCCCCCTAACACAGTATCATTTGTGTTAAAATTTCTAGAAATACTGGCAATGAGCAATGATTCATCAGATCACAATTCCCCACACTCACGTGACCTGTTGTAGGGCTTTTATCATACATGTTTCATCTTAGCAGCACAATGTGGCACTTGGAGCTCCATTTGAGAGTTGAGCAAGCAGGTCAATTGACTTCCTCGGTCCTGGGAGCAAAGCTCTAGCAATGGAAGTCAGAAAAAAACAGCAGTGAAGTCCTGTCTGTGTGCATGTCCCAGTATGCAGTGATTACCAGAAGCTGCCCTCAGATACGAGGGGCCCTTCAGAAACACCCGTGGGCCTCTTCAGCCGGATGCAGCCCCGAACTTCAGCAATGGGCTTCCCTTGGAGCTGTTGAGATGATGTGCACTTGGTGCCATTGGTGTGACCCCTCCTGGCCTGCCACCTGCAATGTGGCCTGGTGCAGAAAGTGGGCTGCAGTTGGGCAGGGTCTCACCCCCATGCCTTCCCTGTGAGGACAGAATTTAAAGCAGATGAGTGAGATTTCCATAGCCAATTACAGTAAGATGTTTCCTCAAAATACTGGGCATCACCCTGTACTGTCAGGTGTTACCTCTGAAGGGACGAATGGGGACACTGGCAGTGGGAAGGGGAGCCCTCTTGGCAAGTGAGCATGGTGACCCAAAACGCACTCACTGGGAGCCAGGGAGTGAGCTGAGCGTCCAGGTGGGAGACCCTCAGGAGAGCTGGTGACCAGGTGTGGACACTTGTCAGAGGCCACAGGCTCGTGGTGTCCCTTGCTTGTTGAGAGCATCACGGGTGCTCTGTGACATAATGCGGGGCTGCGTAATGCTTAGGCAACACTAATAATGAGCTTGGAAGGAGCAGCTGGCTGGCCATTATCTTCTCAACTCTAACCGTCTGTAATGGGATAAAAGGTATTCTGAGGTCTCGCACCTGGAAAGTCATACATCGAGTAGAAGCCCTGGGAATCCCCTTGTCCCTCAGTACCCCTACCTGCTTCTCATTTTAAGGTGAGGAGGATTTCAAGCTTTCATAAACGAATGCTTCCAGGTACTAAGTTGGGGCGAATTGGCGAGACCATCGGGGATCACTTTCTCAGCCCTGTGTGGTTTGGACTCTAGTCTCAGCACATCTCCTGAGATAGACATCTAGGAGCTAAAGAGTTTCTGGTCATGCATCTGCAAAACCAGCATCAGCCCATGAGCAGGTGTGCCCACCAGAAGGATGTGCTAGCTCTACCAGGAGATAGAAATTCTGGAGGTGCTGTCCACAGGCTGAGGTTCTTGAGTTCATTCAGCCAAAACCACACATGCCTGTAGGTTTTAAGAAAGTATCCCAGGATATTCCCATCTTAAAGCACATATTAAAGAATCATTGTTTCAGTGACACCTTTAGCCATATGCAGAAGTAAAGGAGCGTCACACCAGAACTGCTAATTATATTTACTTTTATATATATAATAAAAAAAAATCGAGGCTTTTTTTGTCACTGTGACCAACATACCTGGCAGAGACAACTTAAAAGAGGAAAAGTTTCTTTTGGCTCATGGTGTTAGAGGTTTCAGTCCATGGCCGGTCGGCTCATTGCTCTGGGCCTGAGTTGAGGCAGAAAGCTCATGGCAGCCAGGGAGCAGAGAAGGAAGAGGCCGTGAACAGCTGCAGTCCTCAGGGGACACCCTAGGGACCTATTTCCTCTAGCACCACCTCACCTGCTAACAGCTACCACCCAGTAATCCATTCAAATTTTTAACCCACCAAGTGGCTTAATCCCCTGATACGGTCAGAGTCCTCAGAATCCAATCATTTCCCCAAAGCCCAGCCTCTTGGTGTCCCTGCACTGGGAACCTGTGAGCCTTTGGGGACATTCTAGATCCAGCTACAACCGGCCTTAAAGCTTTATGATCGCCACTAGTGCTTAATATAGTGAAGTCAGTTGTCACATCCGGATTTTCTTTTCAAGTAAAGAGGCATCTGGCAGCTCCAGGTTGTGGTTTATGCAAGAACAGAGTCCCTTTCAGGTGCACCCGCCACATACCTGCCATGCCTCAGGTAGTGCCAGGCACACAGCAGGTGCTGGACAGGGAGTTTAATAAAGCAGCAGAACTGTGTTTCCACAAGGAACATCTAGGTGCCTTAGGCAGGTCACAGGGTTTCTAGTCTCCAGTAATTGTCTGGAATTCTCTTTGCAACCCAAAGCCACCAAGCTGAAATAAGTCACTTCTCTGCCTAATTGGGCTTAGTAGTCTTTTATTTGAAAACCTGGTTTGGATCTGCTCTTTAGACACTGTAGAACTTGGGGAAACACTTGAGTGACTTCCCTTGTAAGCAGCATTGGAGGAGCAATGATATCCATCCTCCCCTTGCTGTAGAGTGGAGCAGGGGTTGAGTCTGCAGAGGACAGGTCCAGGTCCAGTTCCAAGATGTCATCAGGGCGTGTTGTTCCACATGCTGCATGTGAGAGTCATAGAGCAAACCAGCACCCAAAATGCACATGCGCTCTCACCTGAAAACTCAGGGCACAGTGTTCAGATCTGCCCAAAGCCAAATCTGTTCCTGGTCATACCGTTTCAGTTCCTTGGGGGCCCCCTAAGATTCCCTAACGGAGGAAGTCCCTGCCAGCAAGAAGTTCACCGACTCTGCCAGCAGCTGAGCTGCACCTCCCTGTTGGCTGTATCAGAAGTCTGTGGTCACTGGGCATTGCCAAAAGCAAAGCCTTGTTCCATGCCTACCCAGGCTGGTCTAGTTCTTCCCAGTTGTGTCTGAAGCACTGATCTCACTTTCTGTTTCTTTTGTAGAGTTGGATTACAGAAACTCCTATGAAATCGAATATATGGAAAAACTTGGCTCCTCCTTACCTGTAAGTTCTTCCTATACTGCCCTTTATTTTGAGTGTGCAGAGTGTGTCTGGAGCTCAGAGCCCAAGTGGGGCATTCTGGGTGCACGGTGCTGGTGAAGTGGGGACTGGGAGTTGGAGCCCTGTACTTGGTTCACATCACCGGGCGTTTTTCAGGAGAAACTGATTAGGTTTCCTGCAGAGGTACTTCCCTAGACCAAGAACGAGATGGTCAGAATTTCTTTCAAGGTGGGTGGGGTAGAGGTAGTTGTTTTAAAAGTGCCCTAAGCTGTTTTCTACAAATTACAGTTGACCCTCCCTATCTATAGGTTCATATCTGCTGATTCAATCAGCTGTACATAAAAAGTGTAGCTCAGTGGTAGAGTGATTGCCTGGCATGCATGAGGCCTTTGGTTTACCCCCAGCACCATAAAAACAAAAACAAACACATCTGTTCTGAACATATATAGACTCGTTTTCTTGTCATTATTCCTTAAATAATAACAGAATAATAATTTCTCTTACGTAGCATTCATATCATATTAGGTATTATAAGTGATCTGTGGCTAGTTTAAAATATGTGGGAATACATGGTAATTATATGCAAATATCATGCCATTTTATATAAAGGATTTGGGTATCCAAGGGCCTCTTGGAACCAATTCCCAGTGGATATTGAGGGGTGGGCAACAGTAAGTAACCCCCCTTTTTACTTTAACTGTAATTGGTTATGGTTGGCCGCCGTCTTCCCCAGCTTAAGTACTACTACCTGGGTGTTTTGTTCTGGCCGTGACCTCTTTCTGTGCTGTTGTCCAGCAATGTCCTCGGAGCCCCAGGGATGTGCGGGAGAGCTTGTTATAATGCTGAATGGCCCTGGACATGTTGCTCTTATCTTTTCTTCCCATGCATCATTCACACATGCTAGGGTTGCTGCTTCTAAACTGCAGCAGACCTGAAGGTCAGGCAGGAAACATCCCAGACACAGACAAAAGTTGCAGCTCCCTGAGGATAGAGCATTATGGGCTTTGTTGTTATCTCTGGATGCATGGCTCAGAGAGTGGCCGCTTTCCCCTGAGTCCACAGCTGTGTCCCTGATAATGGACACCACATGCATAATACAGAGGGGGAGATGGTTTACCACTGAAGTGGAACAGTCCTGTGTTCTGATGTTGATTCAGTGGGACCTCAAGGGCCCCTTCTTGTGCACCATCGGCTGACGTGTGCACTGGCAGGCTTTGAGGATGGATTTCCTGAGAAGCGTACCCTGCTGGGAATGGTAGGGCCACCAGAGGTTTTTGTACTGTGATGGTGCATACCTGCAGGCCATTGTAAGGGGACCCCAGTGGGGCAGATGGCGGGTCTCCCCTTCACTAAGAGGTGCAAGTCCCCATTCCTGGGCATGGCATTTAGGACCTGAGGGGTCTGATATGATCCCCAGGCACTCATTTCCTCCAGCCAAGCTCCTTGGCAGGCCCTGAGTGTGCCTGGATTCTCACCCTGTGCCACGCTGTCTGTTCCTGCCCTTTCCACCCCTGCCCCCTGAGAGGAGCCCCCCATCGCTCTGTCTCTTTTCAGTGCTTTAGTGGCAGGGCTTGTCACAGTGGGTCATTGTGCCGATCTCCTGCATTCAACTGTGATCCACGCCAGGCTGGGTTCTTGCCTTACCCCTCCAGTCATCTTCAGTGGCCAGCGTGAGGGGGCCAGTAAATACTGATGAGTTGAACACAGTGTGACCCAGCAGGACCGTCCAGGTCTTCCATCCTTCGCACGCATTCCCACCTGCTCAGGTCCCACGCCCCCTCTTCCTCCCTGCCCGCTCCTGGCCACTGATAATGAAGACTTTTCCCTGAGTTATTTGCCCTCCACTGAGGAGCACTTTGGGTTTTTCATCTTCCCAAGCTAACAGGCCACTTTGATCCCTGCAGCAGGACGATGACGCCCCGAAGACGCAAGCCTTGTACCTTATGTTCGACACATCTCAGGAGAGCCCCGTCAAGTCTCCCACCCGGATGTCAGAGTCCCCGACGCCGTGTTCAGGGTACGACTCCACCAGCACGGTTACCACCAGGCCCGAAGCCCCGAGCACCCTGGCTGTGGCCCTGACCTCACAGACAGGCCACGTTTCAGACTCTGTTCACCCAGGCAGATGCGATGGTCTTATTCCTGGGGCCCTTTGAACCATGGTGAAATCCTTCAACTGACTGTGTGAACCCCCACCATCCCCACAATCCACACACAATTTTGTTTTGCCATTTATCAAATGGGGGACAGTGAGGGACTGCATTGAGAACCTGAGTCCCACTTCCACCCCATATGGGAAGTGTGACCTGATGTGACTCGCTTGACCCACCTCAGTGTCCTTGTGTGTAATGTAATAGACTGACCACGTGGGATTTAGGAAGCTGAGAGAGGCCCCAGCGCCTCCCTCAGCTGTGCGAGGGGCACAGGGTCTCTGGCTTCCCAGTCACTGCTGTGTGAAAAGCTCTTGCCAGGGTGTCTGGCCCATGTGATGTGCTGGACACACAGATGTTATTGAGGTGGACCTGGGCATTTGCATTTGTTAGCACTCTTGGACCTGGGTCGTGTTTGATGGGGGAGGTGTGGGCATTGCTTTAAGACATGGACCAGCCAGGCACGGTGGCACAAGCCTGCAATCCCAGCACTTAGGGAAGCTAAGACAGGAGAATCGCAAGTTCAAAGCCAGCCTCAGCAATGGCGAGGCGCTAAGCAACTCAGTGAGACCCTGTCTCTACATAAAACACAAAATAGGGCTGGGGATGTGGCTCAGTGGTCGAGTGCCCCTGAGTTCAATCTCCAGTACCAAGAACAAAAAGAAAAGAAAAGAAAAAGACTCGGGCCATCCCCTCTTTGTCTCCCTGCTCTTCTTTGACTTCTCATACTTATGGAGGGCCTTACAGACCAGAATCTGCCTGGGAAGTGAGATAGTGATGATATTGCAACAGCAGTAGCATTACATGCTAGGTACACACACGGCACCTCATCTCGTCCTCGATAGGTACGTTGTCTCTGTCATATAGGAAAGGAAGCGGGGATGTGGTATCTTCACCTCCCCTAGAGTACACACCTAAGCAGGAGGCTTGACCCCAGAGCTTGTGTCCCCAGTGGCATCTGGCTCTGCCCCTCCCTTGTCAGCTGGTCCTGGGATGGGTCTGGCTGCCCATCCTAGAGGCTGCTGGAGGCCTGGCCCATGTTCTACTGGAGACACAGCTTGGGAGGTCCAAGGACCCTTGAGATGTGCCTGGTTCGGGGCATCCTGGCTGATTTCAGTGGGATTGCCAAGGAGAAGACTCTAAAGATGCCCTTGGCTTCCACAGGTCAAGCTTTGAGGAGACAGAAGCCCTTGTTAATGCTGCAGCAACAATCCAGCGTCCTGTGTCACGAGGGCTGGCCTCCAGCCAAGAGCCACACTTACAGGTGCCAGAGAAGCCCTCCCAGCAAGAGCTGGAGGCCATGGCCCTGGGCACCTCTTCAGAGGCGATTGAAATCGTAAGTAGAGGCAGAGGGAGCAGAGATCACTGGGGATGAGGCCAGGGCCTGCTAGGTGCCATCAGGCTCACCTGGCACCTGCTGTGGCCCCACCCTGACCCCCAGACCACAGGAGTCAGTCTGGGAGACCCCATAGCATCGCACTGAGGGAAAGATCCCTTTCCTCCCAGGTGACTTTGCAGTTCTCACCTTGGTGCTTTATTTGCCCCCAGGGTTATTTGGTTTCCGTTTTTCTCCCCTTGGGACTGGACTGTGCTTTGGAGTCACCACTGACCAGAACTCTGCCGCTTGGTGGCAGAGCAGGGGACACCCTCATTTGTGAGCTCAAGTGGTTTTCCTCGGTCTTGGTGATGGGAGATTTCTCCTGCCGGTAGGTCAGGAATTTCTCTTCTCCTTGCCCAGCCCATTCCCTGATGTCACATGGGCCCATCCGGGGCCTGTGGCTTCCCTAGAGTTTGTGATGCACATGTGATCACACATCTTAAATGGACCATTCTTCTAGGCAAATTTTCTTTACTTCCTTCCTAGCAATCCCCAGTGTTTTTGAAGCCACGGATTCTGTGTGTTATTTTTGGTCTACATTAGGAGACTTTATCTCGCATAGCAAACGTTTATTGAGCACCTACCATGTGTGTATGTGGCAGTTGGAGGCTCAGTGGAATTTTGGAAACATAGCGATGGGCAAAACAAGATCTAGGTGTGAATCAGCCTCGCGGATAAATGCTGTGGAGCACTCATCCACAGTTCACCTCCTGCAAAGTTGGCTTCTGATTTTGAAGTCTCTCTGATCTACCAGGAGACACTTTTTTTCTTTTGAAGTCATCTTTCCATTGTTTAGAAAATCGCTTTTACTGAAACCTTATTTCCTTTGGTGTTTATGCTTGGAGCTGTTTCCTTGATGAGTTAGGTTAGGGTTTGAAACTCATCAGCTAGCCTCTGCCTCCCATCACTGAGATTTCCAAGTAAAGAAACAAATGGTAACTTGGCTCCAGCATCTGGTCAGGGAGTGAGGGTGGTCTGAGGGTGCGGAAGGCACAGGAGGCTGTGCTTTTGGGGGCGGGGTTGGGCCTGCCAATCTCGAGATGTCTACTGTCAGCATGTGGGTGAGCATTGGCAGCTGCTGGATGCTCCCTTTAGCCTGAAGGTAGCAATGTCCTGCAAAACGGATGTGTGGTCCTTGCCTGGCCTCAATATCACTCTCTGCTCTCCTCCTTTTTCCTTCCGTGTCCTCTCTGCCCGTGTTCAGACAGCTCCCGAGGGTGCCTTTGCCTCTGCTGACGCCCTTCTCAGCAGGCTGGCCCACCCCGCCTCTCTCTGTGGTGCGCTTGACTATCTGGAACCCGACTTAGCAGAAAAGAATCCCCCAGTATTTGCTCAGAAACTTCAGGTTTGTAGCCAATGTGTGACCTTTTGGGAGTTCGTCAAAACCTCAGTAGAGAATGAACCCGCAGCCACAGCTAAACTGAGGCAGGACGTACTGAGGAGCTGCTGAGAATGTTCTAGATGAAATGTCTTCCCTTCAAGCACTGATATGTGGTGTGCTTTATCCAGTATGCCAAAATTATATAAATTATGCAATTGCAGATTGAAGGAACCAGTTCCATTTCAGTTTGGAAACTGGGCCCACACAGTAATTTTCTTAGATGTATTGATAACCCCAACAGCAGTTTCTGTGATTCATTCACTGAACCAAAGGTATGAGGTCACCATGAAGCCTGGTTGTTTCTATGTACTAGGCAATCTCAGAATCCTGTTGAGATAACATCTGGACTCAGTCTTGCATCTGGAACCAAAACGATTATCTACTCTGTACTTTAAATTTGACAACTTAATTTGATAATATCCCCTAGATGAGAACTTGGAAAGGAAACCTAGAGAGACAGCTCACAGTCATTTCAGAGATGCACATTCATTTGTGGAACGTGTTGGCCAACTTCACTTAAGGAAAAATCAAAGACTAGAGTACTGTAAAAATTTGGATTCATTTCAAAAATCACTCCACGTTTGCATAGCTGCCCTATAGAGACTATAAAGGGCAATTTTTTTAAAAAAAGGAAATTAAACACTGTTTCATGATCTGCTGAGGTGCTTATTGTAAGAAACCAAGCGTGTGTCTTTGCCGACTACCTGTCATGACACATTTATGTGGCACGTTCATTTCTTGGGTACGGAAAACATTACATCTGTCTTGATGCGTTTCTCCCGTGGTCTGCTCATACCCCACCCCTTGGGCAGGAGGAGTTAGAATTTGCCATCATGCGGATAGAAGCCCTGAAGCTGGCCAGGCAGATTGCCCTGGCTTCCCGCAGGCGCCAGGACACCAAGGTACCGGTATGCAGCTGCAGTGCGCTGCCCTCTGAGAATGCTGTGTGTGGCACCATGGGCCAGCGACTGCTTTGCTAACCACGGGTCAGGCAGGCCTTGTGGGTGCCCGGCCAAGTGTGATTTCCAAAAGGCTGAAAGTGTGACTCTTGCATAAACACACGCTGCATACATGTCTAAGATCTGCTTAACTCAAGAGAATGTGTTCGCCAGCAGATGGTAGTGCTGGCTGGGTGGAGGAGAATCAGAGAAGCCAGTGTGTGGCGCGTGTGCGTGTGCGCAGCAGGCAGGGGCATGAAAAAGGCTGAAGGAAGGTGCCAGCGTTGATAGAAAACTGGCTAATGCTGCTCAGGATGAAAAAATCACCACCTTTGAGGTTATCTTTTTTTTTTTAATATAATATGTATTTCTCTGTGGAACAAAACTCATTTGCAACTTTTCTGTTTTCCACAAGTTCACATCAGACTGTACTGAGAATCCGCAGTAGGTGGGAAGCGAAGACGAAACCTGTGCGGAGGCGTCGGACCATGTTCCGATGAGGCGTCAGTGGCAGTCCTTTCAGCACAGGGCTCGCAGAAATGTTTCAGATTTGCAGGGCACCCACGGCCTCTGTCGCTGCGGCTTGCCTCTGCCTCCACCTCCACAGTGCCAGTGCAACCTCGGAATATGTGCAGAAATGGCCTGGCATGCAGCCGAGGAACCTTTTTGTTTTAATTATAAAATGGGGCAGCAGGCCACTTGGCCGTGGACCAGCATTTGCCAGCACCCAGTTCTTAAGTGTGATCTTGACAACACATGTCGAAATTTTTCTGCCTGCATTTCAGGTTCGGGAGGAGTTTTCGTAATGATTAGAAGGAATCGATGTTGATGGCAGGCACACAGCATTGTTGCCCCAGGCTGCTGTCAAGCTGTGGTCCCACCCCTTTTTTCCGCCAAAGTTGGGCAGCCCTGTGGATGTGGTGTGTGACACTGGAGCTGGACCCCACTTGTACTCTGTGGCTTTGAATGAGTTAGTGAACCTCTCAGGGCCTCATTTTTTCTACCTGCGTGTTGAGGCTCATCACAGCAAGTTTGCTGGTTGCAGTGAAGGCTCCAGATGGTGTGTGGAGAGCAGCCCCTGCCTGGCACATAGTAGGTGTGTAATAAAAGGAAGGGGGCTGTTGTTGGCTAGCACCCCACTTTTGCCTCTTACCTGGTGAGATGTTCCCAGCGTCTGTCCTTGGGAAGCAGGTCCAGGTCTCATTTTTACAAATGAGGAAACTGAGCCACATGATGGTGCTGGAATTCCAGCAGTTGCTCCTGTGCCCAAGGCCCCACCTGTGTCTCTCTGGCTGCAGCCAAGAGGAGAAAACCCCTCCCAGAGACAGGAGGTGGTCACACAGTGGGTGCCCAGATGAGAACAGTGGGACATAGGCCGGAGACAAGAATGTAAATAGAGATTGGTGTTGTGTGTGTTCTTGTTGCCACATCAAAACCAGGTTGAATTTCCATGAAAGTCAGAGCGTGTCTCTTGGTGTCCCATTAGAATGGCTGGACTGGCGGATTCCTCTCAGGGGAGGTTTGGCAAAGCCAAGCATGTTCCTCTAAGTAGTTCAGGTCGGCATGGAGTATGATGGGGTCCCCTGCCTCCTGCCTGAGCAGGTGGGAGGCAGTTCTCAGCCACAGGCAAATAGCGGTCGACTTCCTGTCAGGTGCTGCCTGTTCTCAGACCATGTGTCCCAATTTTGATTTAGAAAATGTTGCATGGATCCACGGAGTGTGGGTCAGAGAGGCAGCCCAAGCCACCTCTTAGTGTTTCAGAAGCATCTGCTAAAGGAATATTCTATCACTGTAGAACTGTAAGAAACACTTCTTTCTCCTGTAGTGACTTGTGTTGTTTTGGTCCAGACGTCATCTGGGGACTGTGGCTCATAGAAAATAGACGCTTTCTCTGGGTGATCTAGTGACTTCAGCCCGTACATCCCTGTGGATTTCTGCTTTGCTGTGCAGACACTTGGTGACCCCTCGCTGCACTGGAAACTGCTGGCACATAGAAAAACAGCAACTGTGTGTCTGATTTGCTCTCTTTCTGCCCTTGTGCTTCAGCTGCAGGCAGCATGATCTTGAGCTGTTGCTAACACAAAAATGAATTCACTTGGAATGAGGCAGGGAAAAGAGTCCAGCAGGCATGGGAAGTGCTTCTGGTTGTTCCTCAGAGCAGCTTCAGCTGGCGTTCCTCTTTAGACTGACAGAGCCGAGTCGCCCCTTTGAGGAACTGCAGCAAGGGACTCTCTCTGGTTAGAAGACATTACAAATGAGGAAAAGTCCGTAGGAGCTGGAGTGTCAGACTCCTTATTATTTCCTCCCACGTGCTTCTGTTGAACTGAATTGAGTTTGTGCCCTGGGGCTGAAGCTGACCAAGGTCGCACGCTGAGCTAGATTGGGGGGACTGCTGCATCCTGTCTTTGTGGCTTTTTAAGGGATGCAAAGCATGGGTACAGTGATTTAATTCATTTGTGTGACATTCTGGTTGTGATCCCTGGAGCTGTTGGGCTTTCTCAGTAAGGGGCACCCATGATAAAAACCAAAGGATGCTTCTGGTAGTACAGGAACAAGGTCACAGGAATGGCGAGCTTTGGGATGGGAGCAGACCCCAGCTTGGGGTCTATCAAGTTGTTCCCTCTTCTTACGCTCTGAGGCACACACTCAACCTCCCCTCCCACCACCGTTTGGCAGGGGGCCAAGGAGGGAGATGTCCCCATCCTGGAGAACAGTCTGAAGAGGGGTGACGAGTGGACTAGCTTGTGGGCTTCAGCTGATTTGCCAGTTTGGAGAATTTGCAGGTGCTCCCTAGACCTGGTGTAGTAAGGATTCGGAGGCCGAGTCTTGGCTTGGCGGCTGGCATGGTTGCTTGATGCCTGATAGTGCCTTCTGTGGAGTGGGGCAAAGGTGTGGGAATCATGTTTTCCCTGTATTTGCTGCTCTGGGGCTTAGGAACTGTCTGCTGTCAGATTGGGACGGGACAGCTCCCAGCCGAGGCTGCTCTCCTGCCTAGACACTCCCAGAACACCCAGGCTAGGTCCACACTCCATCCTTAGCCCAGTGTGCAGTGGTCCCTGACTCATCTTGACTCCTGGTCCTCACCCTTGCATGTCCTCTTTACCATAGCTCTCTGAGCTCTGTATGTGTCTGTGCCTGCTCCTCCCATAGTCAGCCTCCAAGTGTTCTGGGGACAGAGATCCTGCCACAGTTCCAGCCCTGAGGCCTGGCAACGGGGAATTGGCTGCAGGGAGGACCATGAGCGTGGGTAAAAGCAGGACCCCATCCCCTGGCCACAAGACCAGAAGGACCCTGGCAGGAGGCCTGCAGGTCTGTAGCAGGAGACAGTGGCGATTGGGAGGTGAGGGATGCACTGGACCCGGGACTGGAGGAGTAGACTGACAGTTGCAGTTCGTTGCAAAGGCCGGTGTCTCTGGGTCCTGGTCATTTTACATCTCAATATGTGATTTCTAGTGGCTTTAGCCTCTCTAAAGTAGCAAGTGGGAAATTATGTGAGAGAAACAAAACTTAATCTAAAAATATCCGATCTTAAAATATCAGTGAGAGACAGACCTTTGAATTTCAGTTGAAAACAATTCTTAGTTGTAAGGGAAAGCCAGGGTGTGGAAGATGAATTTCATTTAGAGATAGATACTCATGGAGGGCAGTAATTCAAATGGGTCCTGAAGTCCTTTGTTCCTTAATTGAGAGTGCCAGGTGGCCATCATAAAGGTGACAGGGATCACTCCTAGGTCAGTATCTCCAAATTTACTTAAAAAGCTTCAGTGTTTTATGTCTTTTTTATTCCCCTCCTTGTTTTACAAAGGACTTTGGGCAGCTTAGGATCCTGAATTCCTCCATTGGTCCTAGTTAGCTCCTGCTCAGTGTAACTTAGTTTTCACCAAGTTCATTTCCTCTTGCGTTTCAGGGAGCTAGTTTATTTGAGGGTCAGAGCTGAATGTCATTTTGGGCGATTTTTAAACCAAATCTCTCAGATCCTCTTTTTTTGTTTTTCATCCTCAGAAGGACCAGGCTGAGTGTGGTAATTCTAATGTTCTTTTCATTTTGAAATATCGTTGTTCTAACTTTTTAAAAGAACACATTTAAAAGTGATAGGAGGGCTGGGGTGTAGCTCAGTGGGTGGGGGGCACTTACAGAGCCCCAGGCTCAAATCCTAGCACCCTCCCCACCCCACCCCCCAAAAAAACTTCACAAAAAATTATTGAAAACAATAAGAACATTTTTTTTTCCTTTTAAAGTCCTCTTCAGAATTTTATGTTTATGAACTTGCAAGAATAACTACTGAGTCTGGAGAGGCTTCCTCTGCGACAAGTATAACTGTGAGAGTCATTTTCTAGCAGCAAGGATGCCCCCGTCCAGACAAGGTGCTGTTCCTCCAGGCACTCAGCCTGCGTGCTGCCAAAGGCTGGCCACCGTGTCTGGTCAGGTATCATCTTGAGGACCAGAGGCTGAGAAGATCACGGCACCCCATTTGACATACGAGCTCGTCCTGACCAGCTGATCATGTGCCCCTCACCTCAGGGTCAGCCCAAGGGCTCGAGGGCAGGCAGATGCAGTGAAATCCAGGCGACAGGTGTTCTTGTCCAGGACAACCTAAACTCTTGCGTTCACCCTGCATGTGTACAACTAACTGGCCCTAACTCAGTCATCTCCAGTCCTGTCCATTAAATTTCCGCCTGAGGTTTCTGAGCTGTCTCTCCACCCAAGGTCATTTGCCCTGGTGCTGTGGTAGGGTCAGCATGGCTGTCCTGTGATTACAGACACTCTGCTCAAGTGCCTGCAGATCCACCCCTTCCTGAGACCTCTGGCTTTTTTATCTTATCTGCTGCCCTTTATAATCCTCACCCTTCTTTCCCTAAATCTGTCTTCCTCCTATACCAGGGTGCTCTGTTCACCACCCAGTTCGGTCTCATAATTTCCCGGGGAAGACACAGCCCCACTCCACCTGCTCAGCCACCATGGGTTCACACTGGACTTGGATCTGGGGTTGAAGGCCCCTTGGCAGCCATGATAGCGCCATGTTAATGGATAGGACTGAGAGTGCGGCCGGCGTGCTGTTCTTGTGGTGGTAGCAGTAGACTGACAGGCCTGGCTGTGCTGGTTGATGATGCTTCTAACCCTGCATTTCACCCATGCTGCAGGTTGCCAAGCACTCTGCCAAGGGAAGAATAACCATGGCCCACTTGCTCCTAATCTCCCCTGAGAAGGGTAGAAAGCCTCAAGCCAGTGTCGTCCGGGTGGGATGGGGGATCACATCACTTCGTGGTGGGCCTGATCAGCAGGTGGGGAGATTGCCATTGACCTGGTTGTCAGTTTTCCCGCTGATGCAACAGACTTAATGCCACTCCAACATAAATCTTATACCCAGAAACTCCAGCTTGTTGAAGTTAGCCTCAAATATGTGAATGACATCCTTTCAAATGGAATTAAACAGATGCCCCCAAATTCAGATGTGTTCAGTCTTCCCAAAATGATCGAATCTATGGTTATTCAGAACCAGGAAAATGTAGATTAGAATTCAGTATCATTCACAGGCAAGATTTCAATTTGAAAGTGGAGCCTGCTGGATAATAACCTTGGATCTCATGCACTGTGCCTCAAGTGGCTTGGCGTCTGATAAATGGCAGTGATAAGCCGGCACCAGACACACTCAACTCCCAGTTCTGAGTTGCCTGGGCTTCTGCCATTATCAGCCCTTTTGTCTGGCTGCGCAGGTCCAAAAGATGGATTTCCATCAATGGTGCCTGGTGTCTCCCCATTCATGAGTCTTTGCATTTTCTCATACTTTTGATGTTCTCTATTTCAAAACCATGAGACTGAGAGGATGGATGCTGCTTCTTTGTCCTGTGGTGAATGTTAACTGGGGGTTTTTCCCCTCCTAAATGAAAAACCATTCCACAGAGAGAAGCTGCTCACCCACCAGATGTCTCCATCTCCAAAACAGCCTTGTATTCCCGCATCGGGACCTCTGAGGTGGAGAAGCCAGCAGGACTTCTGTTCCAGCAGCCAGACCTGGATTCTGCGCTCCAGGTGGCCAGAGCAGAGGTACAGTGGCACAGCGTGGAGAAGGGCCACTCTGGTTGCCCCGGAAAAGATCTGGTATCTGCTTCTTGTAAATTAGATATACACCCGGGAAGCCCACGTCTTTGGAGTCAGACTTCCTCCTTGGAGCACTGCAGGCAAAGATGCATGGCGGCCCATGGGCTCTGATCTTCCTTCAAAATCATGTCCAATGGGCATGGAGGGCTTTTTTGGTCTGTAACCAAAAGCACACTCCTTTCAGTTGCTCCCCAGTGGGCCCTGGGAAAGTAGTGTCTAGCTTATTTCTTCCTTATGTTTGGGGAAGTTCTCTGACTATAATTATGCTTTGGCATAGGAAGTTTTAATTGCACATTTATTTGATGTCTCCTTGATTTGGTCGAATCTGAGTCCACACATTTGGGCTTAACCTTTCTCCTCTTCCTGATTCTAGGTCCTAACCAAGGAGAGAGAGGTCTCGGAGTGGAAAGAGAAATACGAAGAAAGCAGGCGGGAGGTGATGGAAATGAGGTCAGTGGTGGAGCCCGATAGTGTCTCTTGGAGAAGTCCTGTTTTCTTTATTGTACAAGGTTCATATTTTTATAATCATTTTTAGTATAGTTAAAGATTCAAGTAAAGATATGTACAGTGATAAATCTTCCCAATGTCTCCTTTGCGGTTCCTCAAACCAGCTTCCTCTTGATCATTTATTTTCATTTGCCACATGTTGTTGTAGGTGATACACAGTAGCCGCCATGTAACTATGGTGGATGGGGGACTTGGTAACAATGGTGGGAGCTGCCTTACTATCGAAATCTGCCATTTTAAGCAGCAAGCATACTTCTTGGGAATTGCACCTATTTTGTAGGTGCCAGTGGCATCATCCTGAAATTTTCTTGTGCCTTCTCTGCATAGATGCTTCTCTGCACCTGTGGGCACTCCTGGCAGTTGGTCTCCTGTGCTCTTCCACAGGCACACTGAAGCCTCACAGCTGTGTTATTTTTGAATTTCTTTCTTTTAGCTCTTCTTTTGAGAGGGGTGGGTGGCTCTAGATTTTTACCTGTTGTGGAAATGAACAGGGTGAACTGGGAAGGCTACAAGATCTGCCCAGGATTTCCTGCCTCCCAGGGAGGTCAAATCAGGGAGGGCTGTCCACTCACTCAGGTGACAGATTTTCAACATGCCACCGGCTGGTCTGGCGGCACTGGCGTTTGATGGTCTGAGCGCCACCTGTCAGCCTCTGGAGCCTCACCAGGTGAAAGCAGCCTCCACTTCCCAGCTGCTCCTGAGCGTGTTTCTTAGCTCTGCCTTTTTCCCCATCTGTGAAGTGGGGTAGCAGTCAGTGCCTTGCTGCAGTGGAACAAGGATTGTGAACACAGGGAAGCTCCAGTCTGGTGCCTGGTCCATGCCGCTCTGCTACTTTTTTTTTTTTTTTTGGTACTGGGGATTGAACTCAGGGGCACTCGACCACTGAGCCACATCCCCAGCCCTATTTTGTGTTTTATGTAGAGACAGGGTCTCACTGAGTTGCTTAGCACCTCGCCATTGCTGAGGCTGGCTTTGAACTCGCGATTCTCCAGTCTCAGCCTCCCCAAGTGCTGGGATCACAGGCTTGCACCACCGCGCCCAGCCACTTCTTCGTTCTTAAATCTTAGAAAGGTTTCTGAGTCTCCTGTGTCCCGGAATCCTCCTCAGTAATGGGGACAGTGGGAGCACAGTCCCTTGGGTCCCTGAGGATAAGATGAAGGCACAGTGAGCTTCAGCACGTTCAGGCCCACGGTCTGTCCACACTTCTATAACGACACGCCCCTGGCCACCTGTGTATCATTGTCATCAGTGATGGCTTTCGATTCAGCCCCACCACATCTTTGTTTTTCTGGATGCAAGGAGGTGGCCATCAATCAGAAAGCATGGAAGTGCTTCTGAGCGGGAGTCCGGAAGAACTGAGTGACTTCGGCCTGAAGGTGGAGCAAGGGTGTTCCCCCTGTTCCAGGGAGCAGGCAGAGCCTGTCTCTGTGAACAAGGACTCGTCCAGAGTCCCAAAGGCCCCAGAGGCAGGTCACCAGGCCTGGGCTGCTTGACCCCTGGGCCTCTGTAGTCTTATGTCCTCAGGGTCCTGTCTCTTTGGCCAGTAGCAGCTCTTGGTTCCCTTGGGAGAAAATAATTGCTGAATAATGCAAGTGAAACTGGCTTTCCTGAGGCTTCCTTGGAGGGAGGGCTGCGTCACATCTCGGTGTTCTTGTGGGGAGCTGTGAGCAGGCTAAGCAGGGGCTCTCAGTGCTTGGGTGCAGCTGCTGTTTACTGAGGCTCCCCAAAAAGTGCTCCTCCAGGCCTTGAGGAGATTCTGTTCCAGTGGAGGAGATGGACTCATGTTCTGTGAGGCCAGATGTCTGAGAGCCTTTGGAAGAAAATGCAGAGAAAATGTTAGGGCTCCAAGGGGAAATCAGAGAAGGCCCCCCAGAGGAGAGAACGCTTGAGCTGGATCTTGAGAAACAGACTCAGAGGTGGAGACACAGCAAATGAGTACCCCCTGGGCCTCACTGAGGCTGTGTGCCAGGGTGCCATGGTGGCTGGAGGCAGGCTTGCTGAGGGCGTGGGCCCAGGTGGCTAAAGGCTGGAGGTGTGGCCTTAGTGGACAGTGGGGAGTTGAGGGTTTTCCAGGGGCGTGCAGTGTGAAATGCACCGGGAAAATGAACCACTTTGTGTGGCTGAGTTGGGGTGGCCCTGTCCACAGGAGCCCGACCTTGACATATGAGACTTGTCCCCCTATTCATGGGTCACAATGTCCAAGTCCACAATGTAGAGCATCCCGATGTCATGGTCCAACATGCTTTTGCTTGGTTACAGGAAGATCGTGGCCGAGTATGAGAAGACCATCGCACAGATGATAGGTGAGTGTCCTGACCGCCCTGTGGGGACACAGGCCTGCCCCGAGGTTTCCAAGCTGGGGGCAGGCCTTGAGAGTGGAGGCTCAGAGCATGAAGTCCTTCAGGAGGGACCAGAGCAGCCTAGTGCATGGCTGGAAACGCCCACCAGAAGGCACCTTAGCATGACGCATGCCTGTGGAGTTCTGACAGCCCCCATCTGACCCAACCAAGAGCTGCTCACCTGGTGGAGATTTGGGCTGGCTTCTGGGCTGCTTAGGAACCTTGGTTTTTGCTCATGGGAAAGAATAAGAACAGAATCCCTAAAGCCTAATTAGTTCAGACTCAAATGCCTGAATCCACTGCTCAGCCTTTACACAGGGTCCAGAGCCCATGCAGGCAGCAGAACCTGAGGCCATTGCCCACCTCCTTTCCTCCTGCACCTCTGGCTGACCCAGTTAACTAACCCTGCACTCTGTACAGTGAGATTGGACCCAGCACCAGAATCCACCTTAACACAGCATCCTCAGCAGCCAGCACTGACAGAGTAGCTTTGGCCAACAATAGAAGAAAGCCTCTGGGGGCTGGGGCTGTAGCTCAGTGGTAGAGCACTTGCCTCGCAGGCATAAGGCACTGGATTTGATTCTTAGCACCACATAAATAAATAAAGGCCTTGTGTCCATCTACAGCTAAAAATTAAAAAAAAAAGAAAGCCTCAAGTTAACATATAACTGGGCCTTTCTTTTCTTTTTCTTTTCTCTCTCTTTTTTTAAATACTGAGAAATGATCTCACAGAAATTTTAAGCCCAAGTTTTTAGACTATTGATTACTATTCAGAAATGATGTTCTGGCCGGGCACGGTGGCGCAAGCCTATAATCCCAGCACTTAGGGAGGCTGAGACAGGAGAATCACAAGTTCAAAGCCAGCCTCAGCAATGGCGAGGCGCTAAGCAACTCAGTGAGACCCTGTCTCTACATAAAACACAAAATAGGGCTGGGGATGTGGCTCAGTGGTCGAGTGCCCCTGAGTTCAATCCCTGGTACAAAAAAAAAAAAAAGAAATGATGTTCTGACTCTGGGGTCATGATGTTTGTTTAGCTGTCTATTCTTTGCTTCAGTTCATAGCAATCAGTTTTTTCAAAATCTTTTTCTCAGATGCAGTAACACCTGTCTGTAATCCTAGCAAATCAGGAAGCTGAGGCAGAAGGATCACAAGTTTGAGACCAACCTGGACAACTTAGTGAGACCTTGTCTCAAAATAAAAATAAAAATGCCTAAGGCTGTAGCTCAGTGACAGAGCCCTGGGTCTAATCCCCAGTAACTGCAAAAAATGGGGGAAAAAAACCTCTTTTCTCCTAAGGATATATGGAGTAAAATCTCCAGGTCGCTGTCAACCACGTTTATATTTAAGGTTTACACTAAGCTAGCAAATGAGCCCTCTCTCTCAAATGTTTGGATTTGCGAGTCACATCCCACCTATAGCTTGTCCCAAGATCCATAAAACAGTGGCCTCAGGAAGAGCAGAGAGGTGCTGCCCATTAAGAGGACCTCCAGGTGTGGCCTTATAATAAAGACTATTTACCCCCAAACTCCAGAAGATGCCCATTGGCTGCCTCTGTGCGCTTTCCATCACATGGAATTTCTGTGTTAAATCGGTATAAGAATTTATCAACACACATGGATGAGATAGAAACTTCAAAACTCTTGGAATCGAACACGCTGGTAAGAGCAGTCAGGGTGAAGGATTTACGTCCTCCGCTATGTAAGTTCAGTGTAGCCTTTGGCCTCCCACAGTCTTGGGAAGAAGGGAACATCACTTAGACCCATCGTGGCTCATCCGGAACATCCCGCTCCATTCCTGAGTATCTGTGTGCTCTTGGCCGTGACATATATTTTGGCACATGTAGAAATGAGGGGCTTGAGCTTTTGCTCCTGAGAGAAGGCGGCTCAAAGCTGGCTTGGGTGCCCAGTGGGAGAATCTGATGGAAGCAGGCACTCCCTTTTGAGAACTTAGAGCATGAGACCCTTCCTCATTAACACAACCAGCCTGTCCTTGTGGTGACAGAAAGATTAATTGACTCTGATGCTTTCCTCGCGGGAAGATGGCAGGTGGGGGCACTTAGAACATTTTCAGCCTCAGAGCCTGAGGAGCTGTGCGATGTAATTCCAGCGTTAGGGGGTGCTAACAGGCCCTTGGGGGTGCTGTCCTCCCACCCCACTCCAGGGAGTACAGGCATCTGGTGTGTTTGGCCCGAGGGTCTCTCTCTAGGAGCTGGACACTTGGCCCCTTGGAGCATTTTGTTGTTCTTGGTCCCCATGAGACCCCCCCAGCATCCCTACCAGGAAGCACACTGTCACCAGGGTGATGTCTCTTGGAGGCCATTCTCCTTCCTCATTCCCCTCTTCGTCATCGGCTTTTCCAGAGCTTTCTCATCTGAGATGGCCTGTCTGTGGTTGTCAGCCTGCAGTCACTGTTGCAGGTCACTGATTAAGGCCACCATACGTTTCAAGGTCCTTGTGTCCTAGCAGAGTGTAGCAGGGGCCCGAGGCATGACTGGGACTGACCGTAGCTGTGGGCGGACGTGCCGCCTTTCTGGGAAAGGGAGTGTCTGTATGTGGAAATGTGCCCATCAGCCACGTCTGGTTCCATATTTCTCTTCCCATTACACTCACCTAACAGCACCACTCATGGGGGGGGGGGGCACTCGGGCCCTGAGGGCTTGGCTGTGCCTTCAGCACCAGCGTGAATGGAAAAGGCCTTTGTCGCTGACACCGGCTTAGCCCACTGGGGCTGGCTGTTCCTGGCTCTGTGGCTCCCGCGCGGCTTCACCTGCTGTGACATCATCCTGCTGCAGTTGTCCCTTCTCAGCACATTTTACTAACGAGAATGTGTCTTATTAAACTCAGATGTTGGCTATTTAGGATTTTGAACAAAAAGAGATTTCTGTGCTTTCTGCCTTCCAGGTTGTTGCAATTGATTTTTTTCTGCTTTTCTAACAACTGCCCTGATTATCTGTTTTGCTTCCATTTTCTGTTGCTTCTTGCCCTTTGCTTGCAAAACAAACAGGCAAGCCTGGTAAGTAAACGCTTTTCCCCTACTTTGTCACCTACCCATTGCAACCCTTGTTTGTGTTTTGTTTTTCCATTTTTGTTCTTTTTGCTTTTGTGTATTTGCTGCATTTAAGAACGTTTTGCCCAAAGAAGCCAGAAAAGTCTTCATTGTTCAGTTGTTGAGTCCAGAGCGTCTCTGGTCTAAGGCTGATTTCCTGATTTTAAGAACCTAACTGCATTGGTCATGTGTAAAAAGCTTTGTGCAGTATTCTTGCCACCTTGGTCTCCTGGGAACTGGGCAATTCTATTTTTAAAAGGGTTAGGTTGGGAGGAAAGGAAACCTAAGGCAGGCGGCGTCTTGGATCCAGGAAATCCAGATAGACTCCATTTGATAAATGACTCCTTTTCCCCGCAGAGATGCATACATGGCCACAGATCAGCCTACAATGTACATTTCACCCCATGCTGGAAACTAAGGAAGCAGCTAAAATTCAAGGAAGGAAAACAAGCCTTGGGTTGATAATGAAACTTAGAAACATCCTTTCTTTTAGGAATGTAGATTTAGTAAGCAGGCTGCTAGTGATTCTGGTCTGTGTTCACGAGTCACCGAGACGCTGTCATACAGATTTAGAAGTGACACTGTTACAGAATTCGTTATGGACAATGATGCCGTTGATAGTCACTGGTATTGGACTCTTCCTAGGTGTCAAGGGCTCTGTATGTAGTAGCTCATTTAATCTTCCACCAAACACTGTGTGATGAACATGCTGTTGTTTCCTATTTCAGGTGAGGTGACTGAGACTCCCAGAGGTCAAAAACTGCCCAAGGTCACATAGCTGGGAAGTGTCAGAGTCAGGATTCAAACCTGGGCAGTTATACTTGGGAGCACTTTGGCCACTACCCTGTGCAGCTCCAAGCTGTAGTAGCAAGAGTGCTAAGAGCCCCTGTGGTCACAGAGATAGGGACAAAAGGACATTAGGCATCTTCTTGGCCATTGGGATCCCTGGGTCTGGAGCATCTCCATCACTGGGGATTTGTTACCAATGCAGATTCCCAGCACCACCTACACTTGCCTACACCTGCCTACACCTACAGAAAGGCAGGATGGACCTCGAAGTCCGTGCACAGGCCCTCCACCTGATCGCTTGCAGCTCACATGGGAGAAGCACCTTGATTTGGTAATGAGGCCCTGGAACCCAGAGAGGTCAGGAATTTTTGAGTAAGTTGATGTCAAGTTTGGAACTTAAAATTCAGGATGTGGCCCCATCACACCACATCACATGTCAAGGGTACACTAACTCAAGCCAGGCAAGATGCAGACTCAGGAGGAATTTAGGGGACAAAAACCCAAAGCAAAACCTCCCTGCATTCTTCGAGGTCTTTCCCCACAGGAGGCCCTTGTAAAAACGCTGTCTGATCATGGCTCTAAGTTTAGATGCAGACTCTGCTGCTTCCTCTGTGAACAAGGGACTTAGCTATTCACGCCTCCGTCTCGCCTTCTGTGAAATGGGGACAAGAAAATCTACACCTGGGTCCTTGTTCATTCATTGCATGGACTTATGTGGTGGCATCCTATGTGCCTGGGACAGAGTGGTAGACAAAACAGACCAGTGCCCACCCTGGAAGAGTGTGTTTAGTGGGGACAGAAGCCGGCATGCACCCCTGCACAGGCACGCATGTGCACACAGCTGGTAAAGTGATACGGAGGGGCTGCTGCCGTGGAGAGGAGAGGAAGGGACTAGAGAGTGCAGGAGGGTGTTTCCTGTGCCTTGGGGAGGTGACAAGGGGTCAGTGACCTGCCTGAATGGGAAGGTCTGGAGCCACCCGAGTCCTGGGTGTTGAGACCACTGGGCTGGAGCAGAGAGGCTAGAGAGGGTAAAAGGTAGAGCGTGCAAGGAAAGAGCTTGAGTTTTAGTCCCAGTGCAGGGGAGGCCATTGTGGGGGCTCTGCAGGACTAGGGTGCTGGAGCAGAGCTGTTAGCCCTGGTGGCTGCTTGCCAGTTCCAGACGTGATCCCCAGTGACAGCCAGCACTAGGAGTCAGCCCCGGGCAGCCCCTTCCCAGGAGACCTGTGGCTGAGTGCATCCCCCAGAGCTCTGCTGTCACCAGGACAGTGAAGTCCTGCAGCCTCTAGGCTCAGCATGCAGAGGCTGGAGGGAGCCATGTGGGCCACGGGGCTCATGCAGAATGTCAGAGGAAGCCTGTCCCATCAGCACAGAGATGGCCTGGATGGCCAAGGGCCAGAGAGGCAGTCTGGAGGGCCGTGCTGTTCCTAACACCAAGATCAGCAGTCTCTCTGGGCCTAGGTTTCGTTCTTCGTGCATCACTGAGAAACTCACTTTGCAGAAATGGCTGTTTTCCTAGGACCCACTCTTCGCTGCGTAGAAGGAGCTGTCAGTGTTGGCCTGAAACAGAATTGCAGGGGGACTGTTCTGTGGGTTTTGGGATTCTGGGATATTTTAGGGATGAAGGAACCTTTTTCTCTCCCAATGACCTTCTATCTGTCAATAGCACTTGAGAAGCTTCACTTCACTCCTCACCCATTAATCTTGTACCCCCACCCTGCCACCCCAAATTTAGTAGTGATGTCTCCCTTTTTACCCAGCGGATCTGTTGGCTGTCAGGAAAAGTAGACTCCATGAGGTCTCCAGTGTAGATTTGTCAGTGATGCACTGAACAGGTTAAAAAATAATGGCTAATTTCCACCCACATCTGAGATGCTGGGGCCAAAGGTTTCGTTCCTTCAGAGACCAGCTGGGAGGGATCTGGGGAGTCCATCCCAAGGAAAGCCAGGGCTTGTGATGGTTAGGCTGGGTTACACCTGAGGCTTTGGCTGGCTCCAGAAACCCAATTTGGATTACACAGGCTTCATCGATTGGCTTCTTGTCTCTCCCACCAGAGGATGAACAGAGAGAGAAGTCAGTGTCCCACCAAACAGTGCAGCAGCTGGTCCTGGAAAAGGAGCAAGCCCTGGCTGACCTCAACTCTGTGGAGAAGTCTCTGGCCGACCTTTTCAGGAGATACGAGAAGATGAAGGAGGTCCTAGAAGGTTTCCGCAAGGTGAGTCCATGCTCATCAGCAGAGTAGGAGGCTGGTGTGTAGGGTGGAGAAACAGGGGCAGCTTGGGCAAGACCATGGGGGCCTTGTGTGGGGGTGGGAGTCCAAAGGAGGGACTCTTCCTCCCTGAGGTTGGGGAGTCAGACTGGCCGCTGGGGTTCTACCTGCATCAGAGAGTTGGCTGGGCTCCCGGCTCGGGAGAACCTTTGGGGTTCTGAACCCTGTGCTCTGCTGTGTTAGAATGAAGAGGTGCTGAAGAAATGTGCACAGGAGTACCTGTCTCGCGTGAAGAAGGAGGAGCAGAGGTACCAGGCCCTGAAGGTTCACGCGGAGGAGAAACTGGACAGGTAACGCAGCCCTTCGGCTGGGAGCTCAGCAGCCCCTCTCCCTGCCTGGGGTTGGGAAGGGGGAGGCAGGAGGCGTCCATGGTGATCCACGGCCACCTCCGGGAAGAGCTATAATTTCTGTGTCCTCTCTTCTCACAGGGCCAATGCTGAAATCGCCCAGGTTCGAGGCAAGGCCCAGCAGGAACAGGCCGCCTACCAGGCCAGCTTGCGGAAGGAGCAGCTACGCGTGGACGCTCTGGAAAGAACGCTGGAGCAGAAGGTGACAGGTCGAGGGTGGACCTCTGGGCGGGGGATCTGGGGGGGCTGGTGCTCTCTGACTGCTGGCCAGTCCCTCAGATAAGCAGAGGCAGGGCCCCTGGGCAGAGCCAGCCCAGCGACTCCATTCCAGACAAGTTCATGCTTCCTGAGAAACCTCTGGAAGATCCAGTTCAATGGTAGCCCTGAAACAGACTTTCTCTCTGCCTTCCCTAGAATTGCAGGTGCGTGGGCATTGATCTCCATCTTCCACTCCCTTGACAATCATTCGTGTGTCAAATCGTGTCAGCACCTATGATGTGCGGGCACGGTTCTCAGAGCCTGCCGCCAGTGTGCTGGCTGGAGAGCCATGAGTGCCTGCTGGGCTCCTGGCAGGGCAGCCGATTCATGCAGAGGATGGACCGTGTCGAGGCCAAAAGGGCCCGAGTGTCCTCGAGTTCCATGGACAGGGGTGTACTTCCCAAAGTCGCTGAGCTTGTCCCCAGGTTTCCTCCCTCCCACTGTGTGCCCATCTCCCTAGGTTCCTAAATGAGGAGCTACTGCAGCCCAAGAGCCCTGTGTGCCTTGGCCCAATGAGCCTGAGTCTCTGTAGGCAGTGGCCAGGACCCCTGAGTTTCTTGAAATGGGATTTTCCAGACTTGCAACCCATTCCAGATAAGTTCCGAACCTTAGGATTCCCTAGTGGTCATAGAGAGTGGTCTGGGTAGCATCGCTTCTCATGAGCTGGGCTTTGCTGGGCAGAGGTGAGGAGTCTTGATAGGCAGATGAGCATCCGGAGTCCAGTGTGTCTCCCAAATGGCCTCTGCTGACCCCAGGAGGTCAGCCCTTCTCCTCCGTCCACACCCTGCCAGGTTGCAGCGTGGCTGGCTGTGGGTCAGGCAGCAGTGGCCTCTGCCCTGGGCGGTACTCACCACTTCATTAGGGGAGGTCAGGGAAGGAACCTTGGGAATCAGGAAACTCAGACCCTTCCCACTCTGTCATCTCTACGGCCCTGGGCAAGCCTCGTCCTTCCCCTGGGTTTCTAGGCTCCCTTTAGCTCCGGAGATGTTATAGACAGGAAATTCCCTGAGATCTGAGTGTGATACCGGCTCAGACCACACTTGGTGCTCTGCCCTCCAGTATGTTCCTAGGTCTCCAGAATCTAAACATCTGGGGAACTCCTGGGTTCAGCTCACTGTTTTCATTCTATTTTTTCCTCTTGGGATAAAGAAGACAGTGGCCACCAGACAGTTTCATATCAGAACTGCGTTTAAAAAGAGCATTAAGGGCTGGGGTTGTGGCTCAGTGGTAGAGCGCTTGCCTTGCATGCATGAGGCACTGGGTTCAATCCTCAGCACCACATAAAAATAAATAAAGATATTGTGTCCATCTACAGCTAAAAAATATTTTAAAATAAAAAGAGCATTAATTACAGAGCATCATTTCAGGGTTGGTGTTGAGCATATTTATTTTCATTTATCCTATGTTGACAATCCCTATATAGCATTTTCAACAACTTCTGAATCATAGAACGTTCTGTTAAACTAAAGACCACATTCATTTCAGACACTAAGACAGTCGAATACTGAATGTTCCTAGGTGGAAATAGCCGTGTTTGTTGACACTTTTGCCCACCGTTTTCTTGGAGAGGAGTACTGGGGATTGAACTCAAGGGCACTCGGTCACTGAGCCGCATCCCCAGCCTTATCTTGTGTTTTATGTAGAGACAGGGTCTCACTGAGTTGCTTAGCGCCTCGCCTTTGCTGAGGCTGGCTTTGCACTCGCGACCTCCTGCCTCAGCCTCTCGAGCTGCTGGGATTACAGGCGTGTGCCACCATGCCCAGCTTGCCCACAGTTTTTATTAGAATGTGATGGTGTTTAAATTGCATCCAGGACAGGAGTCAGGACGGATGCTTCCAAGGCCTGTTTGGACCATCATTGCAAAATGAGGCAATGCTTCATGATCCGGCATCCCCAAAACACACAGAAGAAAACGAGTCAGGTTGCGACTTTAGATGACAAAAGACACGAAGCTATCTGCAGATGTGATTTTTTAAAAAATATTTTTATTAGTTGTTAATGGATCTTTATTTTATTTTATTTACTTTATTTATTTATGTGTGGTGCTGAAAATCAAACTCAGTGCCTCACACATGCCAGGCAAGCACTCTACCACTGATCCACGACCTCAGCCCTGCAGATATAATTTTGTTAAACTAAACCTCTTTACAGGAGTTCTTCCCTGAAGGCTCCTAAGTGACATAGAGGTGGGTAGGCCCTGTCTGAAAGAGATTCAGAAGCATGGCACCTGTGGCATTTCCTGGAGGGGGGTGGCATTCTGTCCAGCCCTGACTTCCTGTGGATACCCAGTGAGCCAAGTGCTATGCTGAGACCCTTTGCTTGGTGATGGTCAGTGCCAGGACAGCTTGGAAATCCTGCAGGTGTCAAGGTCCAAGGGCTGAGCTGATGCCTTAGCCTTGAGTCGCTACACGTGGTGTTGAATAAGTTTAACCACACAACCATGGAGTCACCAGGTCAACTTGAATTTGCATTCCAGGCTGGCCACATCTGACTGGCTGTGACCTCAAGCACACTTAACCCTGTGAACCTCAGTGTCTTCATAGAGAAATGGGGTAGCAGTGGCTTCCTTTAGAGGCGAGAACTGAGTGAGGCCATAGTACCTGGAATGTCTTTAGCAAAGTGACTGGCACGTGACAGACACTCTGATAAAATGAAAGACCGCCACTTGCTGCCCACCACTATCAGTAGTGATGGTGATAGTAATTTTAGGATTGGTGTCAGAGCTGGCCCCATTAAAAGCCTTGTCTTCCACCAGGCATTTTCCTACTTATCTGAGTTGTGACTTCAGAGTGTGAGTTCTGGACAAGAGACAGAAAGTGGACCAAGGGAGTGTCAGGCAGGCCCCTCTGCCCCTGGGTGGCTGCGGGAGGACTGCACTTTCTTCTCACTGGAAGCAGCTGACTGCCCCACACAGGCACAGGGATGCAGGACACCAGGAGCCCTGACCTGGCTCTGGGCTGGACCTTGTCTCAGAGAGTCCTGAGGTTTCCATGGAAGGGACTTGGTACAGCCCAGGGACAGGCTTTTGGTGAGATCTCCCCTCCTATAGGGACCTTGAGAAAGGCAAGCAGAATGTGCCCAGGATGCCAGGAAGACCTGGCTGCCTTGGAAAAGCTGCTGGGACTTGTGTAGGTGAACCTGGTGGGCCCTGGGGCTCGGCATCTAAGCCCTCCCAGTGCAGGGGCATGGCCGCCATAACGGGGCATCTCCCTGTGGCCAACAGGATGGACAGTGGCACTGGATCATCGTGCTCCACAAGCATGTAGTTGTTGCCTTCATTGGGCTTTAGGGGTTGGGCAAGATGTGGCATGAAGAGCACCTTGAAACCACCGTGCACCTGCCCTGCCGCCTCTGTGACCTGTGTCCATAGTAGTACCTACTGGGCATCTTGCAAGTATTGCTAGTGTTCTCCCTCTCGGTAGCATTGCCTCACTCTTGGGCCATTTCTCAAGAAAACCTCCAAAGAGCTCAGCCCACGCCACCCTCACCCCAGACCACACCCTTCAGAGGCAAATAAAGGGGCAAGGCCCATACTATGTGCTGGTCACTGTCCCAGAGGGACTCTGTATTTCTTGCTTCATTTAATTCATAGACAGATGTTATCACTTACATTTTAAAGATAAGGAAACCAAGGTTCAGAGAGGTTGTGTACCTTGCCCAACGTCACACAGCCAGAGCTGGGGTGCATACTCAGATTGTTTGGCTTCAAGTTATTTCTCCTGCTATTTTAGATAACCCAAAGAGCCCAGTGGTCTTCTGAGTGGCTTGATTTCAAACATCAGGAACTTAATTCTTGTCTTCACTTTTAGAATAAAGAGATAGAAGAACTCACCAAGATTTGTGATGAACTGATTGCCAAAATGGGGAAAAGCTAACTTTGAACCAAATGCTGGGACTTGACCGTCGCGTGCAATATGGCCGTCGGCACACTGCCGTCCTTCCACCCACACGGACAGGTTCTGTTTTCACTTTTTGTATGCACTACTGTATTTCCTTTCTAAATAAAGTTGGTTTGATTGTATGCAGTGCTAAGGAGACTATCAGGATTTCTTGCTATTGGTTTGCATTTTCCTAGTATAATTCATAGCAAGTTGACCTCAGAGTTCCTGTATCAGGGAGATTGTCTGATTCTCTAATAAACACATTGCTGACCTTGGTCTTGCCCTTTGTACACAAATTCCCGGGTAAGCAAGTTTGATTTAATATGAACAAGTACAGCGTGCATAGGGACTCTTGCCTTAAGGAGTGTAAACTTGATCTGTACTTGCTGATTTGTTTAAAAAAATGCATGTTTCAAATAAAATTCTCTATTGTAAATAAATTTTTTTCTTTGGATCTTGGCAATGAGTATGGCTGCGACTTATTTTCTGGGAAGGGGTTGAGTCTTTCTGGCCTTTGTGAAATAATATCAGATTTGGCCTCTTGCTCTTCTTTGGGCTCGTTTCTTTGTCCACTGATTTTCATAACGTCTCCTTTATTATCATGGCTGGGTTTTGCAAAATGAAGCTAATGAGAAATATTGACTTGCTACTTAAATAATTAAGTGGATGCATTGGATTAACTTAGATTTTTGTTTTTACAAAGCCTCTGGTTTTGGAGGCAAATCTATTTCCTTTTATTGGTTCAAGGAAGTTAAGGGCTGCTACTCTTCCTGTGCAGCCCTTGATGAGTGAATATCAAGCCTGAAACATTGTCCATTCCCCTCTAAATGAGGAGGAAAGGGCAGGCAATGGCCAGGAGGCAGGTAATTAAGCTGCTTATTTAATCAATTGCCAGCTATCAGATTCCTTCAGTCCTCCCAACTTGCTCAGGGACCCCGGGGCCAGGGGGAGGAGGATGAGGAGATGGAAGGGTGTGTTTGTTTCCTAGGGCTGCTGGAACAAATCACCGCAAACCAGGCAGCTTACAATAGCAGAAATGTATTGTTGCGGTGGCCAGAAGTTCAAAGTCAGAGCACTGGTGACATTGGGTCCCTCCGGAGGCTCTGAAGGAGGATCTGTTCTGTGCTTCTCTGAGCTTCTGGTGGTTGCTGGCAGCCCTGGTGGCCCTTGGCTTGCAGCAGCTGCACTTGACCTCTACCCCTGACACCACATCATTTCTTCTTTCTGTATTTCTGTCTCAGCCCCCCTCTCCTTTCTTATAAGAACACCTGACATTGGACTTGGAGCCCATTCCAAATTCAAAATGATCTCATCTTGAGATCTAGTTTTATCTGCAAACATATTTATTTCCAAATGAGGTCCCATTGACAGTATGGATGAGGATGTGGACATCTCCTGTTGGGGAACATGTGTGCTGCGACATGTGGGGTGAGGCCCAAGCATCCCCAGTGGCCCTCAGCTTAGCTGTCACCTTCTGCCCCAGGCACAGTGGCTGGGCTGCTTCCTTCACAAAGGCCCACCCCCACCCCAACAGCGAAGGCCCTCAGCAGCCTCAGCTATGGGGGTGGGCAGGGTGGGGGTCTCTTCGGTGACTTGAAAGATGGATGAAGCTCACCTGCCCCAGTCAGCACAGGAGAGAGGGATGTAGACCTGCTGTTTGCCCAACAGCCTGCTCCATGGCGACGCAACAACCTGATATGCAGGTAAGGGAAAAAAATACGATTTCCAAACCAAGAAGCTATTAATGTTCTCATTATTTGCCTCTTTTCTTGGCATATGAAATAATTTTGTTTTTATTTATGAGAGTGGGGTTATTTGGAGTTCTAATACACCACACCTGCACTGCCACACGGGGGCCTCCTGCATGCTGTATTGTTTATCACCTAATCCTTTTTTTTTTTTAATTGGTACCAGGGATTGAACTCAGGGGCACTCGACCACTGAGCCACATCCCCAGGCCTATTTTGAGTTTTATGTAGAGACAGGGTCTCACTGAGTTGCTTAGCATCTCGCAGGTGCTGAGGCTGGCTTTGAACTCACGATTTTCCTGCCTCAGCCCCCAAAGTGCTGGGATTATAGGCGTGCTGGCGCATGCCCGGCTATCACCTAATACTTTAATGTGACCATGATGCTATGCAAACTGGTGGGTTTTTTTGTTTGTTTTGTTTGTTTTGTTTTTAATAAAAAAGACTGTACTTCCTTAGAAGCATTCAGAATGTCAACAAAACAGTGACAACTTTTATATTTGTAATTACAGAGTGGTATTGTTAGACGTTACTGTGTACAAGCTGCATCAGATGTGTGCTGTGCACCAACAAGAACCTGCTGTAGAATCTTCATACCGCTTTCCAGAGTGGTTGCACCAATTTGCAGTCCCCCTAGCAATTCCCCACACCCTCGCCAATACTTATTGTTGCTTATATTCTTTTTTTTCATTGTGCACAAATGGAACACAACTTTTCATTTCTCTGGTTGTACACAATGTAGAGTCACACCATATGTGCAGTCACACATGAACCTAGGGCAGTGACGTGCATCTCATTCCACCATCTTTCCTGCCCCCATACCCCCTTCCCTTCCCTGCCTCCCTTTTGACCAAAATTCCTCCATTCTTCCCATGCTGTTGCTTGTATGCTTGAGAATTGCCATTCTGACTGGAGTGAGGTGGAATCTTAGAGTAATATTGATTTGCATTTCTCTAATTGCTAGAGATGTTGAACATTTTTTCATATTATTTTTATCAATTGTATTTCTTCTGTGAAGTGTCTGTTCAGCTCCTTAGCCCATTTATTGATTGTATTGTTTTGTTTTTTGGTGTTGAGTTTTCTGAGTTCTTTATATATCCTGGAGATTAACACTCTATCTGAGGTGTGTGTGGTAAAGATTTTCTCCCATTCTGTAGGCTCTCCCTTCACGTGAATGATTGCTTCCTTTGCTGAGAAGAAGCTTTTCAGTTTGATACCATCCCATTTATTGATTCTCGATTTTACTTCTGTGCTTTAGGAATCTTGTTAAGGAAGTCAGATCCTAGGCCAGTGTGGTGAAGGTTTGGGCCTACTTTTTGTTCTGTTAGGAGCAGGGTCTCTGTTCTAGTGCCTAAGTCTTTGATCCACTTTGAGTTGAGTTCTTGCAGGGTGAGAGATAAGTGTTTAATTTCATTTTGTTACATATGGGTTTTTAATTTTCCCAGCACCATTTGTTGAAGACGCTATCTTTTCTCCAGTGAATGTTTTTGGTGCCTTAGTCTAGAATGAGAAAGCTATATTTACGTGGTTTTGTCTCCATGTCTTCTATTCTGTACCATTGGTCTCCATGTTTATGTTGGTGCCAATACCATGCTGTTTTTGTTACTACGACTCTGTAGTACAGTTTAAGGTCTGGCATTGTGATGCCTCCTGCTTCACTCTTCTTGCTAAGGATTGCTTTGGCTATTCTGGGTTTCTTAGTTTTCCAAATGAATTTCATGATTGCTTTTTCTAGTTCTGTGAATAATGTCATTGAGATTTTAATAGGAATTGCATTATATCTGTATAATGCTTTTGGTAGTATGGCCATTTTGACAGTGTTAATTCTGCCTATCCAAGAGCATGAGAGGTCTTTCCATCTTCTAGGCTTTCTTCAGTTTCTTTCTTTAGTGTTCTGTCATTTTCATGGTAGAGATCTTTCACCTCTGTTAGATTGATTCCCAAGTATTTTATTTTAATTTTTTGAGACTATTACGAATGAGGTAGTTTTCCTAATTTCTCTTTCAGTAGATACATCACTGATGTATAGGAACATGTTTGATTTATGGGTGTTGATTTTATATCCTGCTACTTTGCTGAAATCATTTATTAGTTCTAGAAGATTTCTGGTGGAATTTTTTGGATCTTCTAAATATAGAATCAAGTCATCAGCAAATAGTGATCGTTTGAGTTCTTCTTTTCCTATTCATATTCCTTTAATTTCTTTCTCCTGTCTAATTGCTCTGACCAGAGTTTCAAGGATGCTTTCAATTTTTCTCCATTTAGAATGATGTTGGCCTTGGGTTTAGCATAGATAGCTTTTACAGTGTTGAGATGTGTTCCTACTACCCCTAGTTTTTCTAGTGTTTTGAACATGAAGGGGTGCTGTGTTAGCTGTATTTGTCAAGTACTTTTTCTGCATTTATCGAGATGATCTTATGATTCTTGTCTTTAAGCCTGTTGATATGATGAATTATGTTTATTGATTTCTGTGTGTTGAATCAACCTTGCATCCCTGGGATGAACCCCACTTGATCGTGATGTATTATCTTTTTAATACGTTTTTATATGCAATTTGCCAAAAATTTATTGAGAATTTTTGCATCTATGTTCATCAGGGATATTGGAATGGAAGCACTATTTGACCCAGCTATCCCACTTCTAGGTTTATACCCAGAGGACTTAAAATCTGCATACTACAGTGACACAGCCACATCAATCTTTATAACATCTCAATTCACAATAGCTAAGCTATGGAACCAACCTAGATGTCCTTCAAGAGATGAATGAATAAAGAAAATGTGATGTATATACACAATGGAATACTATTCAGCCTTAAAGAAGAATAAAATTATGGCATTTGCAGGTAAATGGATGGAGCTGGAAAATATCATGCTAAGTGAAAAAAGCCAATCCCCAAAAAACAAAAGCCGAATGTTTTCTCTGATATGCGGATTCTAATTCATAATAAGGGAAGAGGTGGTGGCTGGAGAAGAATAGAGTTACTTTGGATTAGATCTGAGAACCTGCAACCTAACCTCATTTACAGCTGAACTCAGGGTTTGAGGCTCTACCCTTGGGGAAGCCTTCTTAAAGACTCTTCCAGGTGTCCCAGGTGGCCTCAGGTGGCCCCGGGTGCTGAGTGTCCTGGCACTCTGAGGGAACAGGAATGGCACTGCTCCTCTAGGAGGAGACTGGGGAGGAAGTACCTGGAACCCAGTTGGTCCCTGTAAGAAGACCTTGCTCACAGTGAGAACTTAATTTCCCCTTAGAGGGCCTGGGACACAGGCCCAGCCTGGGCTGAAACCAGAACCCGGAACAGGAAGTGCTTGGAACCTTGCCTGCTGTTGCCATGGTGCCCGCAATGCCCCCCAGGAAACCAAGGCAAGCCACCCCACTAAGAAGGAAAGGGTGAGCCCCAGATGTCATCAGAGCTATCGGAATTCAGGCTCAGAAGCGACCAGCCTCCAACCCTCCTGTAATTCAGTGACAGTGCAATGAGGGTCCCTCCCCAGGACACGCCTCCTCTGTAAACACTTGAGTGCTGGGCGAAAGGGCCTCCCAACTGTAAGTAGGACTGGTACTACTCATCCACTTTGGAGACCAAGAGGGCCTCTGAGTGCCAGGTCCTGCTGGCTCTGGAAGCTGAGGAGTCATCAGGAACAGCTCCCATTACTCAGAGGGACTCAGGAGCTCTCAGAAGTCACTAAGGGCATATTGCCTGATGGGATGAGAAAAGAACACATACATTCTGAGCCAATGAGGTACCCCGGGTTCAAGATCAGCTAGTGAGACTCACGGGTATCGTGTCAAAGGTAGCGGCTGGGAGAGCTCAGGGTGAACCCCAGAACCCTCTCTCTAAGCTGACAGGATTCCTGCAGACCTGGAGTCCTGGTTGCACGCCTCATCCTGTGCAGACCAGGTCTGCCCTAGGTGGAGCGCTTTCCTCTGTTCTCTGATTCCTCTAGGCCACATTGAGGACTTGGGATTTAAATTAAGGGATGTGGGAAGTTGGAGGAGGGTTTAAGATAGTGATTTGAAGGGCATTCTAACTCCTGTGTGGGAAAAGGGTGAAAGAAACAGCTGTGTATTGTGCAGATGGGAGAAACCTCCTCATGCAAGATGGAAACCCAGCCATGAAGGAAATATCTTTTTTGTGGTATTGGGGATCAAACCTAGGGCCTCACACTTGCTAAGCGGGTACTCCACCACTAAGCTACACCCGCAGCCCAGGCTGACTTGATATGCAAGTTTCGAAATTAGAGATGGTTAAAGGAAACACACACACACTAGACATATTTTTCATACCCAATTAAATAATTTGTATAATATAAATAAAGTAAAAAATAAATGCTATTCTGAGGAGAACTTTTGTAGCACAGATGGCAGACAGAAGCTTAGTGTCCTTAGTACTGCTTTAGAAAACTCCAGAAATGCTGAGGCTGCAGCCCACCCAGTAGAAAATGGGAAAAGTCCATGACTAGGCAGTTTGCAATGAAGAAAAATCCAAAGGCCAATAAATAAATTAAAGAACACTCAACCTTTCTGGTATGCAAGAAAGTTCAAGTTAAAATAACAATCTGAAATCATCTGTCACTCACCAGGTTGGCAAAAATACATGTAATGGCAATGTCTGGTACACGAGATGGCGTAGGGGAAAGCCCTCAATCATCGGTGCGGGGGATGCAAATTGCTGCAACTTTGGGGAATTTGAGCTAACATAATCTATTTTAATTAAATATGTATTTCTCTGACATAACAATCCCACTTTGGAGAACCTGTTTTGTACAAATAAAAGAAAAGCAGTAGCATACAAAGATATATATGTGTATGTATAACTAGGTACAGATATAGATAACACATGTATATACAAACTGACTTCTTGATGTGTGCATGCAGGCACATGTATGTATTGCTCTCATATCTATAGGAATAAAACAGGAAACCACCTGAGTGACTGTCCATAGGGGAGTATTCTAATAAATAATGATGCATCCACGTGAAATCGTATGCAGCTATTGTTGAATTGCTCTTTCCCTGTCTTTGTATTGGTTCACTTGTTACCATGAACGTACATTACTCCTGCAGCTCAATCTAGCTAATTTAAAAAGAAAAGAAGAGCCTGTCTGCAGGTGGGTGGAAATCGCACGGGGCAAGGATCATGTCCCTTTGTTTGCTGCCACATCTCAGAAACAAGCAATTCTTCCTTGCCCGTGGCAGCTGTACAGAACATGCTTGTTGAATGAATGAGTGAGCAACTCCCTGCTGCCAAAGGTGTAATGCAGATGAGGCCCTATGTGGGCAGTGAGCACAGGGGCAGCTGCAGTTCTTGGTCAAGTGCACTGACCTCTGCTGGCTTTACCTGCTCACCTGCTTCCCGGTGTCTGCTGGGGTAGGTCAGTGGGGCGCACTCATTAAGAATTTGGCTTGAGCAGAACCACACAAATACTGAATGTGGGGGAACTGATTTATCCTAGTGGCAGCAGCTGTCAAGGACAGCCACTAGGGCTTGTCCCTGCATCCCTGCTGCGGCCTTCCTCCTTCCCGACAGAGCTGTCCGTTTCTCCTTTGGCTTCTGTGAGCATCCTCCTCCCACCAGCATCCTTTCAATTAACCCCACTGCCTCCCACATCCACGGTTTTTTTCTTGGTATACCATTAATCACATTGGTTTCTGTTGCATGCAAACAAATTGCCCTGACTGTGTTGAAAGACAGCTGGAAAATCCTTCTGTTCATCTCCTCTAAGCTGTACTGGCCCAAAGTCCCTTGGGTCCAGGATAGCCCTGGCCATACCTGTTGTTTGAGACTATTAATAATTTAGTCTCCTGGTCTGAATGATAAATTGTACAATCAGCCTACTTGTGGTCAGCTTTTGGTCCTCCTCCCCTTGGCAGTATGGAGAATCCTAGGCTAACTGTGCTGCTATATCTGAGCCACTTTCCTAGCACAATGGCAGAGAATTGTGTCTACTGCTGTGCCTTAAAAAAAAAGTGCAGCCTGGAGCAGTGGTGCAAGCCTATAATCCCAGCACTTAGGGAGGCTGAGACAGGAGAATCGCGAGTTCAAAGCCAGCCTCAGCAATGGCGAGGTGCTAAGCAACTCAGTGAGACCCTGTCTGTACGTAAAAAACACAAAATAGGGCTGGGGATGTGGCTCAGTGGTCGAGTACCCCTGAGTTCAATCCCCAGTACCACACACACAAAAAAAAAACCCTCACAAAATAGGGCTGGGGATGGGGCTCAGTGGTCAAGTGCCCCTGAGTTCAATCCCCGGTACCAAAAAAAAATGTTCTCCTGATTTGATAAATAACACACACTTGAGATCACTCATTGCTTTGTGGAAAAATATGGATTCTTTAAGCTCATTTTCTCCATAATATTTTGAAAGATCCTTTGGAAATTTATCAAACATTTCAAATTTAGCTCCTTTGTCTTTCAGGTGTTCATCTTTGTCCTGCTGTGTGATCTCCACTCCCTTTCATTAAAATGTTGAATCCGGTAAGTCAATCAGCTTCACAAGGAGACAAGTGATGGCAAGGAGAGGCCCTGGGTTCCAGCAGGATTGCCAGGTTTCCTCAAGGGTTGGGTCCTGCACTTCCCAGGACCTCAAGCTCTATGGGCTGACTCTGCCAAGAAGAGATGTCCAGACAGTGCCACCCACAAAGCAGAGAGCAGCCCACTGTCTGCTCTGACCACTGTTCATGCCTCACACGACAGCAGGACTACATCTGGACCTAGATCCAGTTTTCAGTCACCCATCATATTTTAGGCGCTATGCTATGGCATATTTCTCCAGCTTTACTTGATCCTTTTAACAACTCTGAAGACAAGATGGTATCATCACCACCATCAGTATCATTATCACCACCACCATCACCACCATCAACACCAACACCATTAACACCATTAACTACCATCACCACCATCACCATCATTAGGATCACCACTACCATCACCATCACCACTGTCACCATCATCATCGTCACCATCATCATCACCACCATCGTCACCATAATTATCACCACCATCACCACCATCATCATCACCATCATCACCATCACCATTACCACCATAATCATCACCACCATCATCACCATCATTATGATCACCACTACCATCACCATTACCACCATCATCATCACCATCACCACCATAATCATCATCACCATCACCATCACCACCATCACCATCATCACCATCTTCATCACCATCAATAGCACTGTCATAATCATCTCATCTTTGTTCCTTCCCATTTTATCTGATTTCCATTTTATATGAGGACAAGAAAGGCTCAAAAGAGTAAGTGACTTTCCCAAAGCCATGCAAGTAGTGAGTGGCAATAACAAGATTGGAGCTCAGATCCTCCATTCCAAGCCCATCGTCTCTCCACCACTGTCCTGGTGCCTGGATGGCTGAGGACCAGTTACGTCCATTCACATGTGTTCTTTGTGGTGCTTTTTCATTACTTGGTTTTTTTTGAGTCTTGAGTCTGAAGTTTGTTTATTTATTTATTTTTTGGTACCGGGGATTGAACTCAGGGGCATTCGACCACTGAGCCACATCCCCAGCCCTATTTTGTGTTTTTTACGTAGAGACAGGGTCTCACTGAGTTGCTGAGCGCCTCGCTGTTGCTGAGGCTGGCTTTGAACTCGCAGTTCTCCTGTCTCAGCCTCCTTAAGTGCTGGGATTACAGGCTTGCGCCACCGCGCCGGCTAAGGTTTATTTCCATGTTGGGTAGTCTCCTGCTCCCTTAAGGAAATTGTTGAAGTTCTCCTAAAGCCTCAAGAACATTTCTAAGTCAGGCCCCATTCCCAGTGACCGAGCAGTTCCACTCCTGGGTATGAAACAAATGAACAAAAATCAGAAGATGGGTGTTCAGCAATAGTTCACTCAAGAATGTGTACAGCAGCCTCTTCACAATAGCCCTAGGAGGTAGGGACAACTGTGTCCCTTAACCGATGACTAGATAAACAAAATGCAGCATACCACATAATGCACCATTATCCAACCTTGAAAAGCAACAGCGTGTGAAAACAATGCTAAGTGAAAGAAGCCAGACACGAAAAGCCATGTATTATGTGATTCCACTCATACACAATATCCAGAACAGTGAAAGAGCAGCTTAGGGGTACAGGATTTCTTTTGTAGGGGAATGAAAATGTTCTGGAACTAGATAGTGGTGATGGTTGCATGACATTATCAATGTGCTAAATGTCACTGAGAGCTGGGCGCGGTGGCGCAAGCCTGTAATCCCAGCACTTAGGGAGGCTGAGACAGGAGAATCGCGAGTTCAAAGCCAGCCTCAGCAACAGCGAGGCGCTAAGCAACTCAGCGAGACCCTGTCTCTACATAAAACACAAAATAGGGCTGGGGGTGTGGGCTCAGTGGTCGAGTGCCCCTGAGTTCAATCTTCAGTACCCAAAAAAAAAAAAAAAAAGTCAACTGAATCTTACCCTTCAAAAATAAATAGTATGTTTCAAATATGAATTTTATGTTTTGCATATTCTGCTAAAAAAAGAAAAGCCCCTGCCCAGTATCTCCTCAGTTTAATGTCTCTCTGAATGACATTAGGATAAGTACTTAAAGAGCAGTACTTCAAGCAAAACACTATGACTGCTTGTGGATTCTTTGGAGCAGCCTGTAAGGAAGTAAATTTTTTTCCCCCTGACTTTTGGCCTCTGGCCCCTCCTGTCCTAAATCCTAAATTGCACATAACTTTGTAGATTTAGATCCTTGGTCTATGGAATATAGCATCCTTACCTTGAAAAGAGACTCTCTGAGAAATATTAGCATGTTTGAAAATTAACCAGCAATTTAAAATTTGTCTTGATTTTCTTTCTGCTGTACAGTTTGGAAACTCTGGCATGTATATAAGGTTAAAAGATTTATCTTTCTTTCTTTGATTACGAAGCAACACAAAACTCGGCTGGAGCGCCGGATAGTTGGCTCAACCAACCGGTGGCGTTTGCCTCAAGAGCCTTTCTTTGGGGACCTGCTGGCACTTCCCCAGATGTGCCAGGCTTTGGGCATAGACATTGAGGAAACTCTAAAGAACCCAGAAAGGTAAGGAGAATCCAGCACCTGTGGTTCTGACACTCTGATTGGATGGAAGGGTTGTTATGGGGTACATTGGCAAGGTGGTGATAAAAAGGCAGAGAGAGGCCGACAATATTTTTTCTAGACTTTTCCTTTGCACCTGGAATTGGACACCCTCACAAGATCCTAAATGTATCATCCAGGGACCAAATGATTTATTGACAAAACTTAGTGGCTGAGTATTTGGACACCTCTCACAAATAAATGCCCATTTCTACCTGACCAGTTGATCCCCTTCAATCTCATGGCCCCTTAGCAGCCAGCTGGACTACCACTCCTCCATACTATGAATTTTCTCATACCTGTCCCAACAGCAGACTGGTGCCTTGGCCTGGCTGGAGTCCAGGCACTCTGGCTGGCAGTATCTATCTCACAAGCTCAAGGTCGAGTTTGCTGAGCAGGGGCTGCACCCCTGGGGCAGAATCTGGCACAGAATTTTTGTTTGCCCCATGTTTGCTGAGCTAGTGGCCACATCGTCCCTCCCCAGGACCCCTGACTAATAGGGAGCCTGGAATTGTACCAGGAGATATCCACCCCTCCCCTAAAACACCCATAGCCCTGCCACACCACAGCAGGCCCTGTTCCTGTTGCTGATGATGTAATTGTTGCTTATGCCACTTGAGGGCGCTGTGTACTTTGACAGGAGCTGGACCAATCTAGTTTTTCTGTTTGGTAAAAGCTCTCAGGTAGAAAGCTGGGGACACCGGCTTCCAGCTTCCCATTTATGTCCTGTCTTGAGCAGGCCCATGCCTGGGTGTTGCCCAGCTGGCCAGTTAGTTGCATCTGCGTCCACAGTGCTGCAGACTCTCAAGCCAGTCCCTCAGAGATGCTCCTCCTCTTCCTCATCCTGCTGGCCTCCTCAGGGCCGGGGCCTGGGGGATGTGGGCTGACAGATGAGGAAATGCTGATTGCCTTATCTTTTGTACCTTAGTTTCTTTATCTGCAAATAGGATATTTATGGAGTTGACATGAGAATTATGGCATAATCCAAGGAAAGAGTTCAGAACAGTGTTTGGCACAAATACACCCAGGTCAACCAGAGTTCCTGGTGTGGTGTGGCATGTGGGGACGCACACTGTCATCTGAACCCAGAAATCCAGCATGGGAGAAGCACTCCTCAGGCAGGGCCCAAGAGAAGGGGCACCCCTAAGGCTCTAAGGGTCATGGTACTGGACAGGGGCCCAGAGCCCTCCCTGCTCCCCATCTGGTGACCCTGCCCGATGTTTTCCTCCCATCTGGCCTGCAGTGTTATGCTCATTCCGAGGGCGGAGGGAGACCATCCAAAGGGGCAAAATGTCAAAATGGGACCCCTAGATGTTTACCAGAGAGCAGGTCCGGGAGAGTGGGCCCAGAGTCCGAGGGTCTGAGTCAGAGAGGAAGCGAAAGGGCAAATGTCAGTTGAGTGCATGCTCAGTGCCGGGCATGGCCTCCGGACATTCACCCTCTGCCCACCCAGACATCTCCATTTTATGGAGGAAAGCACTGAGACACAGAGGTTGGTCTAAGGTTGCATGGCAGAAAACAGAAGGACTGGGACCCAGCCCCAGGTCTCTGTGAGTCCCACAGGAGGCCCATGTGTCCATGAGAAACTTAGAGGATTCCTTTCCCTTCTTCCTTTCTCCATCATGGGCCGTAACTTGGGGGAGGAAGCTCCCAACCTGAGCGCAGTCCCAGCCTCTCCATTTGACACCTCGTTCACCATTGGCCATTTAGTCCCCAAAAGGGTGAAGAGATGCCATTCATCCCATCACTGTTCAGTTCTGCAGAGTGTGAATGATGGACAGCATATCTGGAGATGCACCATGACCCCAGAGGAGGAGCGTGGCCACTTTGTCGTCTGGCATCTCCTGGCTCAGCCAGTGGCAGGGATGTTTGTGAGGGTGGCTGAGCTCATGGGCATTGCCTTGTATTTTCCAAAACTCACTGCTCCCTTTTGAGGTCGTGGTCTGAACTTTCAACCCTGCCCAGCTCTTCCCAGACATGTCACCCAAGCCACCAGGGGGTTGAGGGAGGATGTGAGGGTGGCTGGGTCCTGCCCACTGGTCCTAGTGGGTAAACAACTCATGCTCCCTGAGCCCTTCTGAGACTGAGTCACTTGCAGCCATCTCTGCCCCTGGAAAGGGCAGCACGAAGGCATTATTAATCACTGGCTCCTCCACACACCCTGGCCTGTGAGGGCTTCTGGGATTGCAGGAAAACAGCATGCCTGAGTGGACACCACATGACCAGGACCAGATGTGGTCATCAAATGCTCCTTGGCTAGCTGGCCTTCTTGGGATGACCATCCTCAGACCATAAATATGTGACTCAAATTTTGCTTCATTTCCTTGCTCAGCAGGCTGAGTACATAGTGTTTGTGGAAAAGCATCTTATCTGTCATTTAGACATTTACTGAGCCCCTGCATGATGGCTTGCAGATCTGATGACAGGGCAGAGCAGTAAGCCAATGCCCTGTGGTGCAGAGGTTCGGTGAGCAAGTAATTGACACACCCAGAGGGAGCTTTGGTAGAGCTCATCCCGGGGTTGGGGGAGGCACTGGCCTGGCTTCTTTGGAGAAAGTAACAACAAAGCCCATCCTGAAGGGTGTGTAGGAGCCCATCAAGGAGAAAGGAGAGCAGAAGGGCGCTGGAGCCCAGTGAGCAGTGCCTGTAAGGGAGAGCAAGCAGCCCGAAGCTGTCAGAAAGTGACAGAGCGGGGCCCAGGGAGGCCTGGGGCTGCAGAGTTAAGCAGGAGCTTGTTAGCCCAGCCCAGGAGTTTGGGTTTCCCCAGGAGCACTGGGGGACGGTAGGGGATGCTTAGCAGGAGAGGCAAGACCAACAGGGAGGGCCGGTGGCTGGGAGACTGCAGTGACGGCGGGGAGAGGGTCAAGCCTAGGTGAAGGTTATAAGAATAAAGGCAAAGCCACATGGACAAATACAAAAGAAAATTTCATCAGATCGAGGCAAGCAACTGGACATGCCAGCACTCAGCAGGCCAGCCTGGGCCATGGGGCTGGAATCTGGCAGGAGGAACAGGGTAGATTCACTGTGACTGGGGACTATATGACTTCCAAACAAAATTGTTGGTGCATTAGTCCCAAAAGTGGGTAGAACATGCTGTTGTTTGCTCCAAAAGATATTTATTGAGCACCTACTATATGCCATTGTTTTAGAGACGCACCAAATAAGGTATAATTCTGGCAGCCAGGGGTAGCCTCAAATTCCTCCCTGGTAAGACCTATCCACAAACTGGACACAAGAATCAATGTTTGGGGCCAGCCATGAGGCAGCCTGCAGTGGTCAAATCCACAGACAGTGACTTGAGGAAGCTCCCCCAGAGGGCTCCATGTGACAAGGTGGCTGATGGCAGCTGCAGGGAAGCACACCCTGGAGTGATTGACGGATGTCCCAGCTGGAGAAAAATGTCAGGATTAACTCTTAGATTTTTTTGTTTGTTTGTTTGTTTGTATTTTTTCTTGAGGTTACGTATTCCAAAAATTCGGAAAATTTTCACTGAGAATTTGAAGGACAAGGCCAACCCAAATGGAGAAGCAGGTGAGTTTTGTCATCTGCGGGTGAAATCAGAACGTTGCTGACTTCAGGGGACTCTTGGGGTCTCTACGGTTCAGATCACTAGTCTCTAAGCTGCATTGCCTGCCCACTGGCCTGTAAATATTTGTCAAATATGTAATGAATGAAAACCAAGCTCAGTAAACACACTGATTATGGTGTCTCTCTCTCTCTCACACACACACACGCACACAAATGTACTAATGCCAGCAAGTAGCCTTTAGATTGGAAGACTAAACAGCGGTGTTAAGCACCAGGCAGCTGCTCTAGGCTGCTTTTTCCCTCTGGGTTTTAACCATTTGTGATTTGGACATCGACATCTGTACTTGTCCAAGAGGACTTTTCTGAAATAGGACCAAGAATCAGAATTGGACCATCCAGCTAAACAAAGGTCCATTGAGCCTAACAGGAAGCCGAGACAGGTAAGCGCTTTCCTTCCTCCCTTCTCCCTTCCTTCCTTCCTTCTTTCCTTCCTTTCTTCTTTGTTGTGATACTAGGGATGGAACCCGGGGCCTTGTACATGCTAGGCATGAGCTCTACCACCGAACTACTCCCCCAGCCCAAAGTCAGCCCTTGAAGAAGTGTTTTGGGAGGGATAAACCCAACCCCATGTAGTGCTGCCTGAGATCAGAGCTGGGCCCCTTTCCAAGGAGAGGCTAATAGATCTCTTCTCACCCATCAACTCTGACCCAAAAAAGTAGTCTAAGGCCATCTCCTGGCTGGGAGAAAGAGCTGGGATCGACTGGCGATGTCTGCTCTGCATTAACCACCCTTGAAAGGGCAAAGCAATGTCCAGTGAGGGACCATGTTTGATCCAGTTATGCTCCTGCCTGTGGTCACCCTAAGAGGGGGAATTTTTTCTAGTCCAGCCTAACCAGACCACCTGGGCTGATCCAAGAAGTAAGGTGTGACCCCCAGGTGAATAGCAGTAATAGTAACAGGAAGAAGAAACTGATATCCCAGGTCACACAGTCACACTGATGGCAAAACCAAGATATAACTGGATGGGCTAATAGCCCTGCAGGTCCTATCTAGCACTGAAATTTATGGTTTAAGGAGCTCAGCGCTTGCGTCATCCCTTCCCCCGGCTCTGTACAGCCGTGCAGAGCTTTCTCACCCCGGCCTTGCCTGGCTGACATCCTTGGATCCTCCACCTCCCTCTGTGAAAGTCTCTTCTTTTTTAAATCATCCATGCAACTCACAGGCAAGATTCCCCCACATAAAACCTTCTGCAGGGGCTGGGGTTGTGGTTCAGTAGTAGAACATTCGCCTAGCACATGTGAGGCACTGAGTTTGCTCCTCAGCACCACATAAAAATAAATAAAATTGTGTCTATCTATAACTAAAAAAATACTAAAAAGGAAAAGTTGAGACATTAAAAAATAAAAAAAAAACTGTCTGCAATTTGCAAAGGGCCTTCTTCACATTGTCATTTTATTCCACACTTTCTGATGAAATAATGAACTTTCTGGTGGTCTCTATTCCCTAGAAGAAAGAGGCTTGGGAGACTCTGCCCTCTCTGATGGGCCTTTCATTGTGTTCTACTTTTCTGGGACCTTTTAGGCATGTAGTGCTTTGACATTAACCATCCAGAAGTTCTCAACGGGAACAAGGAATGATTTTGTTCCCCAGGGGACATTGGCAATGTCCCCTGACATTCTTGGTTGTCACAGCTGAGGAGGGGAGTGCTCCTGGCATCCAGTAGGTGGAAGCCAGAGATGCTGTCCTAATGCACAAGACAGTCCCCACCACAGAGAGTCACCTGCCCCAGTGTCAACAGTGCTGAGATTGAGAAATGCTATGTTGGGGAAGGCAAGGCGAGATCCCCCCAGAGTGTTTCAGCCACTGTCCCTGAAAGGTTCCTGTGAAACCTTTTCCAGTTCCCCAAATTGGAGGGCCGCATGTGTGCCTCTGAGGCCCCACAGCTTTGCTGACGGCTGTCTGGGTTTACCACTGGCTCTGCAGGGCTGCCCTGGTGTCTCCCTCAGGGCCACTGAGCTCCTTTAGGGCTGCACCTGGCTGAGACCTGAGGCAGCCACCTGTTACTTGGCTTCCTTAACAGCTGTGATTGAAAGTAGTATCTGGAAGCCGTCACACAGCTCTGTTTGGGGACATTACTGAATCGCGGCTCAGTGACGTTTTCTCTCCTCAGATGTGACGCTCGAATGCCTCGGCTTCAAATGGGAACTTCATCAGCCTCAGCTTTTTCAGTCTGAGACCTTGACCAAGCTTTACTTGGCAGCCCTGACCCGGGGTGTTGCAAGCCCCCGGCGAGGTAAATTCCCACTGGACCCTGGGTGGGAGCCCCAAATGCCCTCGGGCTGGAGAGACCCCAGCTTGGCGTGTGGTTATCTGGTTTTTTTTTTTAGATTAATTTATTCTAATTCAGTATACACAACAGCAGAATGCATTTTGATTTATTGTACACAAATGGAGCACAACTTTTCATTTCATGGGTTGTACACAATATAGTGTCACACTGGTTATCAGTTTTGAGACCAGGGTCACTCTAGCAGATCTGAGCATGGCTCAGTGGTGTAAGCTCAAGGTATGTTTAACCCCTACATCCTCAGCTGTCAAATGGAGATGACAAGTCTTATCCCCTGGCTCTGAAGGTCACTAGAGGGGGTTCTGCAATAATGCTGGTCACGGTGAGCCTGGGACATGCCACCTGGCAGGTATCATCCTTGTATTCACCAAGTCTTGTTTGGTCAGGTAGCTATGGAGACTCTAGCCACTTCTTAGAGAAGGGTTTGCCCTAGCCATGCTGGTTAGAAGCCTGCACGTGTGCACCCGTTTTCTTTCCCTTTCTTCTCTTTTCCTCTTCTTTTTAACTTTACCTCCTTCCAAAAAGAATTTAGGTCAGGTCACTCCTTTCTTTCTTTTTTCTCCCTTTCAAGTCCTAAATGCCGCAGCCTGCTCTTACTTACTCCATGTCTTCTCCAGCTTCGTTCCCACCTTCTTGGGGCAACAGATGGGCACCACTCCAGCTGACTCACAGACAGGTGCCATGGAAAATTCACCGTCCCCAAAGCCAGCCAGCTGTGGTCAGATGGGATTACAGCTCCAGGATGTGGCGGCAGGGCCCTGTTATTCCAGAGCCAGCCAGGCAGCCAGACCCCAGCCGTTGCCCCTCCCTGAGCCAGAAGAGGGCACCCCGCTGCCTGCTGGAATCTGCCTGGCCGCAGAGCCCCTGCCTCAGGCCTTTCCTGGCAGAGCTGGCCTGAGAGCCACTTGTGGTTTTCCCACAGAACTGTGACAGTCTGGACTCCTGCTGGTGATGGTTTGTGCTACTCTTAAGCATCTGTCCCTGGTGTCCTCAAGAGCAGGACCAGGCTCTTCCATCTCCTCTGTGCCCGGGTCAGAGCACTCACCAGACCATCAGTGAAGGCTCTGGTGACCTAGACAGCACACTGGAGAGCAAGAGAGTCGCTGTTAACATCATGGCCTTTAATGGGTCTAGAACGGTGTCACTGAAGAGAACAGGGTTGAGACCAGGGTCACTCTGCAGATATGAGCCCCTGCCCCCCACACTAGAGGCTGGGTCTGGCTGGAGGTGTCAGGGAAGGCACAGCGATGAGACCCCATTGCCCTTGACTGTCATGACTCTCCAGGGTCCCCCCAAGGCACGACTCGTCTCCAGGAGTTCCATGGGAACAAAGTCCTGCTCGTGCCTTTAAAAGCAGAGCTTATCTCCCACGGACAGCTTGTGTCCTTGACTCACAGGCCTTGATGTTCTTGAGGATGGCCACACTGCTGCCCTGGAGTTGGTGGCAGAGGAGGTTTCTAGGCTCTGTGAAGAGGCACAGCCTTTCTCTGCTGCTCGGTCCCTTTCTACAGAACATGGAGGTGCAGTCGTCCCTGAGCAGGGCGTGTTTATTCTCTAGGACAAAATCCAAAAGAAACAGCACTCTTATAAACACAAACCAGAGGAACTCACATGCATATGGTCAGATGATTACTTTCCCATCTGATTTTGGGGGTGTACTTCACCTGCAGGGGAGGTTGAACTCTGTCTTCTGCTTACTCTGGCCTGGCTGGTCCCACGCCCTCCTTCCTTCAGCAAGTCTTGGTGCTCAGCTTATGCCAGGCCGTGTGCCAGGACCCTGCCATCTGAAGGGACAGATGGCAAAGCGCGGTGAACAGCAGTATCCCTGCTAAGCCTGACCACGCCTCCGCGGCTGGCGGGCCAGGCCCACGTGCACCATCGCCCTTACTATCTGCTACGGGCCCAGTTACTGGCAGGGTCACAGGCAGGAGACTGAACGATATGCCAGATGAAAATGATCTAGAGCTGAGAGCAGGCCCGGCACTTAGTAGGTGCTCGATACATGTTTGCTGGACAAAAGTCTGAACAGAGCCAAGTGCCAGAGGATGGTGAAGGGACACTGAGAAAAAGGGGCCTTTGGGGTCTTTTTTTCTGAAGTGTGACATACATTTCAGCTCTCAACTTGGATGGTTTTCCATTACCTAGAACTTGAGCTCACTGATGATGGAGGCTTCATTCTAATAATTCAGTGACGTTTATTGAGCCCTGGTATATGAAAGACTGTGATGGCTGCTGGGATGGAGCCACCAGCAGACCATGAATGTGCCTGCCTGGGATCATCCCCAGCAGCCCTGTGGGGAGCAGCAGGCTGAGGGTAGGTTGGTCCATGCAGAAGGAAAAGGCTGTCTGCAGGGTGGCAGGACTGGTGCTCCCTTCCATGTGGAGTCAGGAAGGCCTCTCTGAGAAGGGACATGTGAGCAGGTCCCTGACGAGAAACAGGCAGAGAGAAGGTCCCATATTGCCCTGGGAGACAAGTCCAAAAGAGGCATGTTTGGGATCTGGTGAGTGGAGCGGGGAGGGAGTGGGAGGCCATGAAGGTCCTGGGGCCACAGGTGGGGCCTGGCTTCTGCACCAGAGCTGTGGAACACCTCTGGAAGCCTGAGGGCCACCTCCCATCTGAGAACAACTCCAGGTTGATGGGTTGGCTAGCGATGAATCGGGTGATCCCAGTGCTTCCTCCTGGAACTCCTTGGTGGCAGGCATCTGCAGTTTGGAGATCTGTGGGGCACAGTGTCAACAGCCACTGGAAGAGCTCTCAGATGGCCACTCTGCTCCCACTCCATGCCTGGCCTGCCTGCCTTACGAGCTCAGGTGCACTCCCAGGTTCACCAGAGAAGGCGGGAAGAGGGAGGGAGGGATAGAGGGGGTGATGGCATCGGCCAGGAGCAAGAAGGACTAGAAGCTGAACAAGAGGACTCAGGGACACTCTATACTACATCTGTAACCTGTGGGTCTGAAAGTATTTCAAAAAAAGTACTTATTTTAAATATGCATCCATTAAACAAACTAAATATAATGTGCATGTGGAGATCAAAGTCAAATGAAGGGCAGCAGGAGCCTCCTGCACCTTCGCTGTGCTCCTGGCCTCTGCAGATCACTGTCTGATTTCCTTCACTAGCTCTGTTGCCTGGGAAGGTCCAAGAACGCTCCTCTGTAAAGAGGATGATCATTTCCTTGAAGATCAACGATCCAGCCGTCACCAGAGTTGGTAATGCAGCCCTGTCTCCACCGTCCCCATGAGCTGCTAAATAGGCAGCACTCCTAGATTCAAAAGCAAACAAAAAAAAGACCATGCAGGCGGTATGCACAGTCCTTATTCAAAGTGCTGACCAGAGCCAAGAAAGAAGGGACAAGAGGGCTGGGGATCCGGGAGAAACAGAAGAAGGGGGAACGCTAGGAGAGGGAGGTGCTGCCATGGGGAAAGCCTGGGAAGGAGCCCCAGGGGAGGAAGGAGCAGGCTTCTCAAGCCGGGGAAAGTGGCACTGCCCCTCCCGAGCTCACACCAGCCGGTCACCCTTGCTCCCCAACAGCACCCATCTGTCCCTGCAGCCCAAGACTCCCACCAGCTGGCTTCTGTTAGCAAAAGCCTCCCCCAGGGTACACCCTTGGGCTCCCTCTGTCTCCATCCTTCCCAGCCATAGGTTGCTGTGTTTAAGCGGTATGTGTGACATCACAGGACAACACAGGTATGAACTGCAAGGTTAAGAAATGATCTACTTCAGCGTGGGTTTAGCCAGTCATCCTGAGAGCCCACTGCAACAGCACAATGTCACCATCTTTGACAGTGTGGGGCTTAGAATAGGCAAAGCCCATCTGGCTCCACCCAAGACAGTGCAGTTCTTGAACAATCAATCTATGCTGGCTCTTCCCAGGGGTCTCTGTTCTTTACCAAAGTCCCCAGACTTAAGGAAAATCCATGGTAAGCTGTATGTTGTCTCTGGAGAAAAAAAGTTTACCCACCTACACACAGCATTCTGCACAAATTCAGGCACTTGTGATCCCACAGGGCCATGGAGCCCAGGTTGGGAGAGATCCCCAAGATGTCTCACTCCCAAGGTGACCCCAAGGCATAGACTCTGAGGATAGCTCACAGGAGGGTCCTTCCAGCAGGATCTCAGCTTGCTTTAGCTTCATCCTGAACTTCTGGGGGAGCCATGGGCCCAGGTTGTCGGTTCCCAGGCAGTGTGAGCCCCCGGGTCAGAGCTGGTGCCTTTTCTCCAAAGGCATCTCTGCCATCCCAGCTCAGGAGTCCTGTGGCCCTGGGGTGCTGTCTGGTGATGATGGCCTCCCTCGGCTGCTGCCTCCCCAGCCTTTGCCACGGCCCTGAAAAACCTCTACCTGAAGGATGTGGAGATGAACGTGGAAGAAATCCTGGGTGTGCTGGCTTCCGCCCACGTCCTCCAGTTCAGCCGCCTGTTCAAGAGGTAAGGAGAAGGAGGACCCAGGGACACCTGGCAGACTGCAAGTGCCCTTCCCAGCCCACTTCATGGAATAGGCCTCTTCTCTGGGCTGACTCCTCAGGTCCTCTGTGCTAAGCAAACCACTACCCTACACCAGCGTGCCCTGAGCTCATACCTGAGCTCAGTCTCTGGAACCAGGTGCGTGCTTTTGTTAGCCAAAGGATTCTTGACTCATAGGAGTGACATGCAAATGGGGAGAGGGTCTGGGCTGGGGAGATGTTGCAGGTATGCAGAGTGACTTCCCAGGAGCCCTCAAGTCCAGGCTTGCTTATCAATTTCACCTGTGTTCATTTTGGGTTTAAAAACTTCTGGATCAAGTGCATACACCTAAACAGGCCATTGGGGGACAAACTCATTACCTGTCCCTTCCAGGACTCATCTTTTCTGGTCATTTCAAATAGTCTTGGTTTTTCTTTTAGAAATGATATTTTTAGCTGGGAGCGGTGGCTCAAGCCTGTAATCCCAGCACTTAGGGAGGCTGAGACAGGAGAATCGCCAGTTCAAAGCCAGCCTCAGCAATGGCGAGGTGCTAAGCAACTCAGTGAGACCCTGTCTCTACATAAAACACAAAATAGGGCTGGGGATGTGGCTCAGTGGTCGAGTGCCCCTGAGTTCAATCCTCAGTACCAAAAAAAAAAAAAGAAAGAAATGATATTTTTATTACTATGAGTATTATACCTAGTCATTATAAATCTTTTTGAACAGAGAAAATGCAAAGATTAAAATCAAAATTGTGGGGAGCATCCTCTCTGCTGGGCATTCAGAGCCTACGGCTCTGCCCAGTAGGAGCAGCTGGTCAGGGGACAGCAGGAGTTCAAAGTGGATGGGTGTCCGCTGTGAAATCTTCCTCATCCTGACAAGTTGGTTCTGGACATCAGAGAGCTCATGGATGTTGAAAGCTGGAGGGAGCAGCAGACAGGTCTCGTTGTTTCTGTGTCCAGGTGGCCAAGGCAATGCAGCTAGCCTCGGGGTGGCTGAGTCGGAGGCTCCCAGTTTTCATTGAACTTTTTGCACAGTTCAGAACAACCTGGCACTTGAGGTGCAGGGGCTGTGTTCAGCCCTGCAATTAGCTTCCCCTTGGCCTCTGCCTACCTCAACCATCTCCCCTGTGAAGCATGACTCAGTATTTGTGCTATCTGCTTCCCAGAACTTTTCTGCGTTTAGGGGATGTGGACATAAAGGGCTTTGAGGTGGAGCGTTTGCTGTAGTCAGACACCATTCTCAGCAGACTCCTTTCATCTTCTCTGCCTCCCTGGGAGGTAGTACTATTAGTATAACCATTTTACAGATGAGAAGCCTGAGGCTTTGAGACCACACAAGTTCTAAGTAGGAAGGCCAAGACTTGAAGGAGGTTGAGGAGCCCCAAACCTGTACCACGAGCATGGCACTGCTCTGCTCTGCTCATTTGGGATGGTCAGGTTGTCACTTGCTTGTCTGTGGTCCCCACCCTTCCTGTAACCCACCTTGGAGTAGCACTTGGGGTTTGCTGAGGGTGGTTCACCTGACGTGTATTCAGTCCTGCCTCCGTTCTCTTGTCTGCTTCTTCAAGAATGAGCTCTTGGCTTCTCCGGGAGGCAAGGAGACAGAAAGGGACAGATAGGCAGGTCACTGTCCTCGAAGGCCTCCTGTCCAACAGTCCCCAAGACACAGGAAATGAGTCAGGTCGGGCAGAGTGAAGGGTGGGGACTTCCAAATGGAGCATGTTGTGCTATGTGTGATTAATTTCAAGTCAACAGGCACCGGTGATAAGAAAACACATGTATTAGAGCTCCCCCTTTCTGGAATCCCGTAGCGCCCCTCCACGCCATTAATGCTTATGAGAGGATAGTGAACCACAGGGGAAAGCCTTAGTGGGGTTCGTCTTCCTAGAGCATCCGGCTCCCTCTCCTGGGCTCTCGTAGGACGCGAGCCTCTGCCTGACGTGGGCCTGAAGACGGAGGTGCTGCCTTGGAGCTCTTCGGTTTTCTAATTCCCTGTGCAAGCCAGTGTAGAGAGCTGACGTAGGGCAGGGATGTTCCGCCTGGCTCATTTCACCTCCTTGAGCCGGTTTCTTCATCTGAGTGAGTGAGTGAATCCAAGCCCAGAAAGGACATGGGCTGCTCTGTAGAGGGTAGAGACGGGATCTTCCTGGGAGCTGCGTAGGATTCAACTCACTTTCTGCAGAGTCCACACATCCAGATTCAATCCTGCCGGTGTTTCTGAGGCAATGACTCATCCTGGGGGCACCTGAGATAAGGTACCTTTGACCTGGAGCTTCTTGCAGCCCTGTTGGGGATGTATATACCCTATGAGCCATGAACAGCAGATTCTCAGAGGCCTGGACCTTTCTGCAGAGGACACACTGAGGGAGCCCAAAGTTGCAGGCACCCTCCTGGGTGTGGGCACAGTCAGACCTGTGGGGCTAGTGGCTGTGCAAGATGGGAGATGAGCAGTCGAGGCAAAACCAGCTTGCACAGGGTCTTGAAGCCATCCAAGAAATCTGGCCCTGACCCTGCAGGCAATGTGAGGTATGGGGAAAGTCTGGGTTTTTCTGAACCTCCCCAACCCCTCCATTGTCTACACCACCCATGGGTAGCACAGTCACCTCATGGCATAGTGACCATGAGACTGCAGCTTGCCTTCTTTGATCATTTATGAGCAGCCTTTTCCTGGTACTGCCCAGGAAGATGTCTCTGACCTATGACCTGGAGGGAAAGCTTCTCTCTTGAAGGAGCCTCCAGCTACCTTTCATCTGTCAGCCTCTGCTTCCCTGTCACAGGCCCAGATGAGAAGCCCTTCTTCTTCTTCTTCTTCTTTTTTTTGGTACCAGAGATTGAACTCAGGGGCACTCGACCACTGAGCCACATCCCCAGCCCTATTTTGTGTTTTATGTAGAGACAGGGTCTCACTGAGTTGCTTAGTGCCTCGTCATTGCTGAGGCTGGCTTTGAACTCGCGATTCTCCTGTCTCAGCCTCCCTAAGTGCTGGGATTACAGGCTTGAGCCACCACGCCCGGCTCCTTCTTCTTTTTAGACCCTGTCCCTGGCTTATCTGTGGGTGCACCAAGAAGAGCAGGGGCTTCATTTCCCGTCCCCTCCCCTGCCTGGTTCCGAGTGCCACAATAGCCTTGGTGATAAGCATCTCTCATCCTGCTCTGCAAACCTAGACTGCCTGAAGCAGATGGGACCTTCCCCAGATTCTGCAGTGGGACTGGTATTCTAGGTCAGAGGCCAGGGCAGGCCTGCATGCAATTGGGCTGGGGCTTGTCTGTCTTTGAGAGGGTGATCATAGAGTTGGCAAGGCCGTGGCTGCACAAGCCTCAGTGTGTGTGTGTGTGTGTGTGTGTGTGTGTGTGTGTGCGCGCGCGCACGCGCACACATGTGCTGTGAAACAGACATACTCCAAGTCACTCTGAGAGCACCATAGCATCAGGCACTGGACGAGACCTCAGGGTCATCTTGTCTGAGCCCCCAGTCAGTGCAAATCCCCCCAGTGGCTGCTGAGCTCTGAATTGCCCATACTGAGGCTCCCATCATTCACACAGGGTGGAATCTGTGCCTGTAGGTCCCACCAGGCGCTGTTCCCTTGACTCTCATGGGGATATCTGCATTGGCATGTGGGCTGGAGTCACAGCTGGGATTGTGGCTGCCATATGTATGACCCCGTACAGCTGGAGGGAAAGATGAAGGGAAAGGCCAGCTTAGGATGAACCTGGGCTATGTTGGACCTCAGAGGCCACACAAGCAACATCTACTTGGCACAGGAGAGACTGTGAAACTTGGAGGGGAGGTGGCAAGAGCCCCTGGGTGGTGTGGACTGAGCCCCTCAGGCCACAGTGGGAAGATGTAGCAGAGATGTGGAAGCTGTGGAGGCAGGGAGGCCTGCCCTTGGAAGGCTGTTGCCAAGGCCCAGCTGGGAGACAGGGAGGGTCTGAACTAGGCAGGGGAAGAGGAAGGAAAAGAGGCCGGTTAAGAGACAGTGAGGATGGCAACTGGCAGGACTCTGCCACCTTACAAGCCAAATGTCCATGAGAGGATAGTAGGGTCTGGTTACCCTGGACAGGTCCCCTGTGCTCAGGACAATTCCTCATAGACAGCATACTTGGTGTCACTAGTGAAGGGACAATCCTAGAATCCACGGGTGTAGGGTGCCTTAGTCATGACCCCATTATTCATTTATTTCTTGTGCTAGTACAGGTTTTAAGTGGGTCCAACTGAAACCTACATGCTGTCATGACCTACACTGTGCCTATGGGTGGGCCTCACAGTGAGCTCTGAACTTCCCAGCAGCCAAGGGGAAAAGGGAAACTCCATCAGTAACCTGAGAGAAAAATACAAATTAGATAAGCACTTAAATCACAAACCACACATGAGAAGTGCAGCTACTACAGGTACCAAAGGGTCAAGTTCCTTCATCAGATGATCCCAAACAACATGAGGATCCTCAGCCACATCCAATATCCCTAGAGCAAATGCAACTGTAAACCTTTTTTTTTTTTTTTTTGGTACTGGGGATTGAACTCGGGGGCACTCGACCACTGAGCCACATCCCCAGCCCTATTTTGTGTTTTATGTAGAGACAGGGTCTCACTGAGTTGCTTAGTGCCTCGCCGTTGCTGAGGCTGGCTTTGAACTCGTGATTCTCCTGTCTCAGCCTCCCTAAGTGCTGGGATTACAGGCTTGAGCCGCCGCGAACTATAAATCTTACAATGTGCTCCTTGATGTCAGCAAAGGCTTCAGGCCAAAATGCGACCCAGCGGGAGCTGGGGTGGTGGTGATGCACCCCCAGGCTCGCTGCTGGTCTGGCTTCCTTGAGGAATACATTTAAACATGTGCAAGAGTTGCTGAAAATCCTGTAAGTCACAGTTGATGAGCAGGTGTACCTCAGGTGAGTTTAGGATGGCCCCTGAGTGATGCTGAGTCGAGATCGTGCTTCATACGAGAGCCCCAGAACTGTTCTCAGGTGCCCCGTTCAGAAAGAAAGGTGAGCATGCCTAAGACAGTTTTGCTGAAAAGAGGCTAATATTAGCTGTGAATGTCGGGTCACCGAATCCTCCGTGGCCCCACTTTCCACCAGCGTGTCCCTCCCTTGGTCCCCCCAGCTCGCGGCCTTGGTGTGGCCCACCCGCACAGCTCTGCTGTCCCTCCTGTTCCTTCAGGTACACCCGGTTTCCTCTTGGGATGCTGGTCTCCCAAGGTTTTTAATGTCACTTTTCTGATTTAACCCCAATAGGTTAGATTCTCCTTTTCTGAATTCCCATGGCATGTTGTACTTTAACTTGAGAACCCTTAACATGACTGTAGTAATGTGGTCATCTGTCCCCATGGTGACTTACCACGTGTGTCACCCGCTGGCCATCAGCTCTGTTATTTGCACACCAGAGTCCTCATCAGTGCCTGGCACATGGTACATGCTCAGTGAATAGATTCCAAAGGAGGGAAAGAGCCAAGTAAACCAGGCCTGGTTGTGCCAGAGGACTGAGGCTTCTATCAGAAAGGCTCTGTGAATCCATTTGTGCTTGGAGCAGCTCAGGACCTGAGGCCCCTCTAGCAGCACCATGATAGTCAGTGCAGGAAGAAAGCGCCTCAGGCAGGACTCTGACCAGCTGGTGATCTTGGCTGAGCTTGAGTTCAGGTAGGCACCTGTAGACATGTTTGCTCTGAGCAATGACCCTGGCTCTTGTGTCAAGGCTAAGTTTTTGCCTCTGAGGGATTTGATCACTAGCCTTATCTCCCTCAGCCCAGAGCTCTTTGTAATGGGCCTGGACAAATGTCCACATCCCGAAAACGAGGCTCCCTTCCTTGTGAGATGTCTCTGTTGCCATCTTGGAGTTGAATGAAAACCACTAGGGTCCCCTCCCTGAAAGCAGCCTCCAAGATCAGCAGCTGTCTCTCTGCAGGTGTGTGGCCATGATGGTGAACGGACTCAGGCCAAGCACCATCAAGAACTTCTACCTGGCCGGCTACAGGGTGAGAACACCTGGATGGGACACAGAGAACCAGGGGCATGGGATTGGGGAGGTAGGGGTTTCAAGAGCCCTCTGGACTCTGATTTCACCTGCCAGGACCAGCTCCAAAAATTCTATTCAAAGGTGTCAACTTAAAGTTAAAAATATTTTATTTTACTAAATGAGTGCACTTGTTTTTAAAAAAAAGACATGTTTTTAAAGATATGCATTAACAGCAAGAAAAGTAGAGTGGCTATAATCTTGGAGGTTGAGAAGTGGGGTTTAGCATGGCCTTTCTCAATGAAACAGCATAAAGCTTTCAGAACATTCTAGACTGGAGCCATGAGATCTAGTCCCACCTGCGCCCAGTCTGTATGTCCATGTTGGGAACAAATGATGTCATCCAGCTCCTATTACCAGAGGAGAAAACAGTTACCCAATTGAGGGAGCAAACTCTTGATTGGGCCTCTTGATTCCAGCTCATTCCCTGGGGACACCCATTGAGAAAGGGACACTCACAGCAGGAGATGAACTTGCTCCAGGGCAATGCAGGGTTCGCACACAGCCATGTGCCGGGTGCTCTTAGCACCACATCTAAGAATGTCCTACCTGTTTGGTCCTTGCCTCCACCCTACGCTGTTCGAAAGCCACTCTCAGTGACATCTTTGCATTCTGGTTGACATTTCTCAAAAAGTTTTTGACCTGGACAGACTCTAAGCCCTGAGGACATGCAAAGTATACAGAGACCCTCCCAAGGTCCCTGACTCCAAGGAGCCTTTTGCACTTTCCCGTCCTTTAGATCTTGCTTCTAAAGTTTGTGCCTCAGAACTCTGATGGGATGGCCCTCTCGGCCCGTGAGTGATCAGTCGACTGCCCAGGGGTTTGCACGTGCGAGGCCCATGGTCAGACAACCCGGGTTTGCTCCTGGCTCTGCCACTTACTAGTGTGTCCCACAGGAAGAACAGAAACCTTGGAGCCTCAGTTTCTCCACCAGTAAAATAGGGTTAACAGAAAGCCAATGTTGTAGGGCTGTGGTGAGGACTTGTTGCAATCGACAGAGTGACATGCCTTGAGCACAGTAAGCACGTTCTGGTCATTTGTGTATTTTGTAAGAGAAAGACTTGCTGGACGCGAGACTCCAGCACGTGTGCAGCATCACTGCAGGCCAGCAGAGGGCGCTGAGAGCCAGGAATTCCTCCTTCAAGTGCCTTGTTCTGTCTTTCAGTACAAGGAAGAGCAGCTCACCACTGCTTGCGAGAAGTGGCTGGAAATGAACTTGGTCCCTCTGATGGGAACGCAGATCCACCTTCGGCATATCCCTCAAGAGCTGCTCCAAAAGGTGCTGAGGTCCCCCAGGTCAGAGCTAATTCTGGGGATGCTGCTCCGGGTGGGCATAGGAGAAAGCCGGGGCAAGGGGAACTGTCAGGAAGATTCCCCAGTGGTGGCTGCACCCACACCCCTGCTGGACATGCCCTGGTCCCCCTTGATTCCAAACTTCCTGCTCCCAGACAGCCAGGCCTCAGGTGGGAGACCCAGGCTCAGGACCATACGTGGGGTTGGGGAGGGACCAATGCTTCAGGTAAGGACTTCTGGGTGCCAGACATTTCATTACCTGCCTGAGTAAGAAAAGTGAAAGATTGCTATTGCCTAAGGCATTTTTTTTTTTAGAAATCCTAACAACATGAATATACATTGTTGTGTGAAATTTTGGAAAAAAGAGAAAGGCAGAAAAAGGAAAGTAAAACCTCCCATCCAGCCCTGACTCCTCTGCTGGGTACTGCTCTACCTGTGCGACTGCCTATTGGTTTCTTTGACAATTAAGGCCAAGACCCAACCCTCAGTGCCCCTGCCCTTTACTGCACCCCAACCACCCAGTGTTCTTGGATCATCAATGCTGCTTGAGGTAGAACCTTAAAAGTCCTCTGGACACAACTTTGGCCTCTCCTTGACCATGAGGCCATCTCTGCTTCCAAAGGCTAGCTTTGCTTCCAAACTGAGCTCACCTATGACTGCAGGCACAGCCTCAGCCTGAGGCCAAGCCTCTACTATCTCTCAGGAACCACCTCAGCGCCCTCTAGGGTGGCCTCCTGCCTCTGGTCTTGACTCCCTTCCAATCATATCTGCAGTCCAGGGCCATCTGCTCCTGCATCTCACGTACCCAGCAGCAGCCACAGGGACCTTTCTCAGACTCCCCTGTTGAGTTCTCACCCATATAGGGCCTCTGGGCACACTGCCCTGGGGCAGGTTCTTTCTTATCTCTCTTTGAGTGGTTCATGGGAATATTCCCAGTGCTTGACTTTCAGGCTATTTCCAATGTTTGTAAATAACAACTGGATGAATGTACTTCAATGCACGTCCATCTTCCTCCCAGACGAGCTCCCTGCATTGACTTTCTATAGTGAAATTTTAAGTCAAAAGGACTTTGTTTTGATTTCTTTTTCTTTTTCTTTTTGGTACCAGGGATTGAAATCAGGGGTACTCAACCACTGAGCCACATCCCCAGCCCTATTTTGTGTTTTATGTAGAGACAGGGTCTCACTGAGTTGCTTAGTCTCACTTTTGCTGAGGCTGGCTTTGAACTCGCGATCCTTCTGCCTCTACCTCCTGAGCTGCTGGGATTACAGGCATGCGCCACCATGCCGGCTTGATTCATTTTTTAAAACAATATTTTGGAAAGAATTTTGAACATAAAGAAAAATAAGAACAGCATAAAGAATATCTCTACCGATGCTCCTCAACTTACAATGGCCTTGCACCCCAGTAAACCCAGCGTAAGCCAAAAATGCACAGGATGCACCTACCCTCCCGAGCATCACAGCCAGGCACAATGGCCCTGGTAGGGTGCCAGCTGGCTGGGAGCTGCGGCCCTGCCCCTGCCCAGCAGCAGGAGAAATGACATATCACTGGTCTGGAGAAAGATTAAAATTCAAAATTCAAAGTATGATTCCTACTGAATGCACAGAACTTTCCACCATAGAAAAGTTGAAAACTTACAAAGCAAACCATTGTACAGTGGGACCATTTGTAGACCCTAGAACCTTTAGCCTGAGTCACCCTATGGGTCAGTTTCTGCCCTGCCTGCTTTCTCATTTGCCTCTCTGTGCATATCCACATATTTCTTCTGAACTACCTGGGGTAAGTTGCATATATTATGCTCCTTTACCACAAATTCTTCAGTGTTTATCTCCCCAGACAAAGAATTTGCTTAATATAACCCCTGGGCAATTATCAATGTCATGAAATTTATCATCAATGTGATCCTTAGACCTCATTGACCAATACCGCCAGCGATAGCATTTCCCCGTCCAAGGCAGGACTCAGTTTAGGATCACACCTTGCATTTGGTTGTCAAGCTTCTCTGGGGCTCTTTTTAAAAGCCTCTTGGTACCCACTGCCAAATTTCCAGGGTTGTGCCCTCTTTGGGTGAATTTCAAAAGTGCAAACTGAATTCTACTCAAAATCTTCGTGCCATGTTAGCAAATAAGTGTTTACTGGCATTTATGTGGTAGAAAATGTTCTACTTTTAGAAATTAGATCTGGAAAGATCTATCCCATTCTAGATCATCAGCCCATCCCAGGAGTTCAGAGTACTTGGGAGCATGCAGGGTCCTCATGTGACAGAGTCCTGGTGTTGAGGGAGACCATGTTATCAGAGAGAACCCTGGGAGCCTGGCCCCAGAGCAGCCCCAGGGCACTGGTGTGCCCAGAGTCACTCTGCTCCAGTCCCCTATGCTTTTCCCACTCGTGTGTCCCTCACCCTCTGCCACACCCTCCAGTGGAGAAAAAATCATGAAATTGTTGAAGAACAGATAAACCTGGCATCCCCTGGACTTTTCATAACACTCTCCCTCCCTTGGAAAGACTGAGCTGTCCTACCCTGGTAGCATTTAGCCAAAAATGAGGAAAACTGTCTGACCACAGTCAGAACGTTGGTGATGGCACAGGCCTGACAAGACGCACACTGGGCAGGAAAAGAGGTCAGGAGTGTGACGCACCCAGTGTCTAGACTCGCCAGCCTGGCAGACATGACTGAGCGGGAACGGGCCTGCGGCGTCCCCAGCCCTCCGCTGGAGGCATTTGTGTGGACAGTTCAAGGCTGTCCAGCTCAAGGAGGCAAGACCTCAGGCACGACTGGGCCCACGTGCCTGGGAGGGGGCAAGGGCGGGTGACCAGACTCACCCAGCACTGGATACTGTTCTCCAGGGGTCTCCTGCTTTGTGGGAGGAGGCAGAGGGGGCAAGAAGAGGGGTACCTGTCAGGAACGTAGCCAGGCTTGGGGTCCTCAGGGGACCTGCCAAGGTCCAGGCTGCTGGCTGGTAGATTTTGTACCCTGGCCTACACCAGGGTACCCCGGTGTAGAGTGATCCTTTTTTGTACCCCGAAAGAGTTTTTGTACCCCGGAAGAGTGATCCTTCCACGTACTGTTAAGGAGCACTTTCCCATGTGCACTGTGCTATGAATTCTGTCCCTCTCCCTCCCCACACTCCACATGGTAGGTACAATTGTTATCCCTAAGATAAGAGGGCTAATGCAGGGCTGAACAAGTCCTCCCCAGGCTCCAGAGTCCACGTCCTGCCCCTAAACTGAACCTCTGTCCTTCCTATAGAGGCAGAGGTGGCCTCGCACCAAGAAGAACTCAGCAAGAACCAGGGTGACCTGAGACGTCTTGTGGCCCCAGAGCAGGAAGTGTGGAAATCCCAAACCCCAAGGTCAGGGATGGAGCATCCCTCGGCCCCACTCAGCTGTCCCTCCAGCCGCCTGCTGTTCCCTGACCCCCAGCTCGTGGCTGTGGGTGTTTGGAACAACATCCATTTCTTAGCAGATGCTTCAGCTTCCGGGGTATTCAGCCTTTCCCGTCTGAAGGTCCTTTGACTTCATCTTTTTTGGAGTTTTACTTTCCATTTGTAAACAGCCTTGGGTAAAGTGTCCACAGTTTTCCTGACCTCCTGGGCTTCAGGTTTTGATTTATTTACTTAGGCACTTAGTTTTCAATTAATTTTCTCCTTAGAGGTCACCACCAGGTCACCCTGTTCTTGTAACTCTCATTTATTAAAACCTCTTCCAAGTTCTGTTTTCCTGGAAGCCAAGGTCCTTGTGGACCTGGGAGGATCGAGACTTCAGAGGACCTTCTAGTACCATCTCCACAAAAAGCTACCTGGCCTCAGGGGACCCTACACCCCTCTGTTTCCAACTTTCCCAGCTTCCTGTCTATGACCAGAGTCGCAGAGTCCCAGAGTCCCAGGGTCCCAGGGTCCCTGACTTCCCTGCAGGATAGGATGGTGTGTAGTTCCCACTGGTGTCTTGAACACCAACATGTCCCTGTCTGATGGAATAGTTCCTGAAGACATTGCTTCCCTGGTGAACAATAACAGTACCTACCAGCTAGTGAGCACTGGTACACAGCATGCTCTGAATGGGTTATTCAGACGGGCTTGTTCCCACAGCAACCCGAAGGGCAAGTGCTGCCTTCTGCATTTCTCACTTGGGAAAGGGGACTCTAGAAAACGAAGAGGTCAGCCTAATCTCCCCCATGCTGCAGGAGAACTGGGAATCGAACCCGGGTCAGAGTGGCCTCACAGATGTGGCCGTTAGCAGTCAGCTGATGTGTATGCATGAGGTCTTGTTTTTCCTTATTAACAGTCAAGATCAACAAGCATATTGATCTTTGTTATGGCTTGAATATGAGGTGTCCCCAAAAGTTCATGTCTAAGACAATGAAGGCAGGTTCAGAGGTAAAATGATTTGGTTGTGAGCCTTAACCTAATCAGTGCATTAATCCACTTGAATGGATTAACTGGGTGGTAACTATAAGTAATACGCAGGTGGGGTGTGGCCGGAGAGGATATGTCACTAGGGGTGTGTCTTTGGGGTTTATATTTGATCCCTGTGGAGCAGAGTTCTCTCTGCTTCCTGATTGCCACGTCCTGAGCTGATTTCCTCCACCACACACTTCCACTATGATGTTCTGCCTCACCTTGGGCCCAGAGCAATGGAGTTAGTCATCTATGGACTGAGACCTCTGAAACTGTGTGCCCCAAATAATGTTTCCTCTTCTGTATTGTTTTTGTCAGGTCTTTTGTTCAGAGTGACAAAAAAAGTTGACTAAACCAATCTATCATTTTTTGTTGTAAAAAAAAGTTTATTAAGGAAGGTGGATTATACAAAACAATTGTATTCACGTGAGAAAATGACCAAAAAGTAACATTTTGTCATAAGTTAAGAAATAAAACATCACTGATAAAGCAGGCCACCTGTGTCCCCTCCAGTCCCATTCCTTTCTAAAGATAATTGGACCACAGTTAGGAGCTTGTGTGGATAGGATCCATGTGATTAAGCTCTGAATATGTACATGTGCATTCATGAATCGTGCATGATTTCTTGTAGAGGTTGACATTTCAAACCAGCGTCTTGGGAATGGTGACGTCTGTCACACACTTGCCACACCCTGCCTTGTGCCCTCTCCCTCTTGACTGCATCTCATTAACATGCTTCATTTCAGTCGTTGTGAAGGGTCTAGGGAATGAACACACAGCAATCTTTTCTTATTCTCCTAAAGGCCTTTAGTTTTCTTTTTCTTGCCATGGCAGACCATGCTGTGAAGGGACCTTGTTCATCTCTCGTTCTCAGGGACCTGACTTTCTCCATGGTGTATATTCAGAAGGAGGCTCTTGTTGTTTATATACAATTTTCTTAAGAAATAAAATAAGAAGACAGTGTCTTGTGAAAAACATTGTTTCCCTCGTGAAGAACAGGCACCAGGTAGTTTGCAACGGCCCCCGTGAGCACCACACACAGCTGGTTGTTGGCGTGTGTTGGAGTCTCTATGAGTTGAGGCCAGCAGAGCTCTCACTGATAAAGCAGGTCACCTGTGTCCCCTCCAGTCCCATTCCTTTCTAAAGACAATTGGACCACAGTTAGGAGTTTGAATATCCTAAGGTGTTTGAGTGTCCTCGGCGTGGTTACTTGCTGCAGGGCTAATAGTTTGGGGTCCTGCTACTGGCCTGAAGGAGAGCACTTGACTTCACTGTCCTTCCTGAACAAAACCAGAATTCTGAGCCACAGAGGCTCCATTTTCTCCCTCTGTTGCTGCTAGCTCCTCTTTGGTAAGATCTCAAAGAACCTCCTGGGCTTGATATCCTCAAGTTGGCATCCTCTCTGAAAGTCACACAGTGTCCCCAACCCCACTGACAAAGTTCTTTGTGGGGACTTTTCACCAAGTGGCTCTGTGTGGGATCCCTTGGCTGCCTCTCCACTCTTGGTCACTCCATCAGTGACCAACTTGGTCCTGTCTAGCCAGATTCAAAGTCCATGCATTTGTAGGTGACCTGAAAACCAAATGAGAGAAATGATACAGTCCTATTCCATCCAGCAACTCAGGAGACTGAGGCAGGAGGATTGCGAGTTCAAAGCCAGCCTCAGCAAAGGCGAGGCGCTAAGCAACTCAGTGAGACCCTGTCTCTACATAAAACACAAAATAGGGCTGGGGATGTGGCTCAGTGGTCGAGTGCCTCTAAGTTCAATCCCCGGTACCAAAACAAAAAAAAGGACCTGTGAATATGTTAGGTTATATGGCAAAGGGGAATTAAAGTTGCAGGTGAAATGAAGGTTGCTAATCAGCTGATTTCACACTAAAGTTGTCTTCGATTCTCTGGGTGGGTCCAACATAAACTCAAGCATCCTTTAAGGGTACAGAGAGAGGCTGAAAGGTTAGAACCAGAGGAAGACTGCAAGATGCTGCACTGCTGGCTTGAAGACCGAGGAATAGGCCACAAGCCAAGGAAATTGGGTGCTGAAATTGACCAGGACATGACTCTCCCAAGAGCCCCCAGAAGGAACCATCCCTACCACATCTTGACCTGAGCCCATTGAGATCTGTTTTGTACTTCTGACCTCCAGAAGGATAAGATAATGATGTGTGTTTTAAGCCACATGGTTTGTGACTGTTTGTTACAGCAGCAATGGGAAACTCATACAGTGTCACCACCTCTGGTCTTCACTACTGTCCTCTGAGCAGCTGCCACTATTGCTCTTCCACAGATGAGGAAATTACAACTGCAGGGCAATTTGGTAACATCCAAGAGTTTCCTGCCACAGGCCCAGTTCTGTGTGACCTTGAATGAGTTGCATGAGCCCTCAGTCTCGGCCTGGATTGGGGTAAAGTTAATGAGGCACTCACTTGGGTGCAAAAGAAACAAAAAACCCTCAGTGATGATAAAAGTGTATTTTTGTGCAATATTTTAAAATCAATGCAAAAAACACATTAAAACTTTACATAGACTTATGATCCATCTCCATTTCCACATCTGTAAAAGTAAGGACTATAGCTTAACTTTGCAGGATTGTGGTTGGAATTGAGTTTTAAAATCTGCGGAGGGCTAGGGGTGTGGCTCAGTGGCAGAGCACTCACCTTCTAAGCACAAGGCCCCAGGTTCAATTCCCAGCACCCAAAATAAATAAATAAAACCTGCAGAAAACATCTTAAGAGCACTGGGCACCTCCTAGGAGCTCCTCAGATGATGGCATTGATTTGCAGCAGCACAGCATCAGGCTGCTGAGGTTCCAGCCCTCGCTCTGCATTCACCAGAGGAGCCACTCAGACCCAGTCATCCACTGCTGTCAGAGTCCACCTACAGACTCAAGGGCGGCATCGAGTCTCATTCCTAAACTTGCTTTTGACTTCATTTTCTTTTCTTTGTTTTTCTTTTTTTGGTACCGGGGATTGAACTCAGGGGCACTCGACCACTGAGCACATCCCCAGCCTTACTTTGTGTTTTATGTAGAGACAGGGTCTCACTGAGTTGCTTAGCATCTCACTGTTGCTGAGGCTGGCTTTGAACTCACAATCCTCCTGTCTCAGCCTCCCAAAGTGCTGGGATTATAGGCGTGCACCACTGCACCCGGCTTGACTTCATTTTCTTACAAATGGTGTGATGGCTTCTATTCCTACAATTTCCTCTTGTTCTTCTCCTTTGACCAGGTTGTTCACCTTCAGCGAGTTCCATCTTCTGAAAACTTTACTTATGTGGGCCTACCTTCAGCTGAACAGCAAGATCCAGGCAATTCCAATCCACGAGACCATGCTGACGTTTTTCAACAGGTGACATGGCTTAGTGTCGATGGGTGGAGTGTACAGACGCTGTTGTGTGGCTGTTCATGGGGTCACGGGAGAAGTGTCAGTGATATAATCTTTGTGGCATCGTCCAAAGGGCATATAATGCAGCTTTCCTTACAGGTCCCAAGATCACAGGCAGCCTTCAAACCACTGAACAATTTGGAAAAGTAAATAGTGCGTAGGTGTTATAATATGAGATAATCATGTGCTTCCGGGAACTCATGTATCCAGTAATAGCAAAAGGTACTTTCACTCAGGAAAATTACCATGCAACACTGACCGTAAAAACTTCTTTTTTAAATGTACCTAAATCAGACCAGGTCATTCTCATTTATATTTCACTAGATTAAATATAAAATCCTGGCTTTTCTGGACAAATGAAAAAGCGTTTAGATGTGCCAAGGTTTCATAGCGTTCATACAGTTTCTTATACTTTCCAAATGAACTGAAATTTGTAGATTTCAACAACTAAGTAAGAAATAGCAATTACAATACTAATAGTGGGCCCTCTGATGTGCTTTACTAAGTACAGTAACCAATAAGTACTTTCTTTCCATTTCTTCAGTGCATCTGCATAATACCAAGTGGTTGGTTTTATTATTCCTGTTTTACGGAGGAGGAGATTGAAGTAGAGATGCAGTGTTTGGTCAGAGATCATGCAGATGATGGGGGATGGAGCCTGACTAGAGCCCTGGTCCACCAAAGCCCACAATGCTTTGCTCCTCATTCCTAGAAGAACAGATAGGGTTCCTCTCTTGTCAATAGTAGCTCCCTGGGCACTGGGTTTAGAAAGATCCCGAAGCTGCTTCTGGATTTGGTGGTAGTATTAGCCAAGGACTTCTAAAATTGATATGTAGGGGGTCTTCTTCCCCTCCCTGTGTCCTCTCTGCCTGTGAATGTTTTCTGTCTGTCCCACCAAGAGGCCTCATTAGCCAGGTTTGTGGTGGGGAGAGCCCCAGGGCTTGAGGGTGAGGGCAGTAGCTGCCAGGCTCCATTCCATCTCCCAGCCTCTTGTGTTAACCTCTTTTGTTGTTGTTGCTGTGACAAAATACCTGAGAGAATCAAATTTTAAGGAGGAAAAGTTTATTTGGAGTTACAATTTCTGAATGTCAATCCATGGTGGGGGGCGCCATTGCTTTGGGCCTGTGGTGAAGCAGAACACCACAGTGGGAGCACATGGTGGAGCAAAGCTGCTCCCTGCGTGAAAACCAGGAAACAGAAACAAAGAGCTGGGGCACCAATATCCCCTCCAAGGGCACACTACCAATGACCTCACTTCCTCCTACTAGGCCCCACCTCCTATAGCTTCCATCACCTCCCAACAGCTCCGCAGGCTGGTGACCAAGCCTCTAACACGTGGGCCCTTGGGGGACAGTTCAGATCCTAACCATAATACCTCTGCCAAAACTTTGTGAGATAACACTCCCACCATCAAGCTGGCTGTGAGTGCATGCCCCAGAGCAGAGACAGTCCCAGGTGGCCCTCAGGGGCTCCACCCTAAACAGGGGACACTGGTGGCATCTTCATCAAGTATGATGAAACATGTTCAAGGAGATAAACACCGTATTTCTTTTACATGTGTGAGTTTAGCAGAGTCTTCTTTTTTTGTGGGGAGAACAGTTAATGGGAATTCAACCCAGGGACGCTTTACCGTGGAGCCACACCCCTAGCCCTTTTTATTTTATTTTGAGACAAGTTCTCACTAAGTTGCCCAGGGTGGCCTCAAATTTGTGATCCTCCTGTCTCAGCCTCCCCAGTGGCTGGGGTTCCAGGGGTGTGCCACCATGCCTGGCGGCTGTCTTCTTATGTTAATCAGCAGACTGACCTGTTTACAGCTGAGTTTCATTTGCATCGTTTTGAAGATTTAATCCTTTCTGGGAACATCTTGGCACTATGTTCACTTAAAAGCTCATTTTTGAGGTTTCATTATTTGGGGAAAGCAGTATTCAGTGTCAGAGTTAGATGTCATGTGTCTCATGTCTATGTAATTTGCTTTGAATCCAAATGTTTTAGTCCCTCCTTTCCCCTCTTTTAATAACCCACGAGGCACTCTTTCCAGTGAGTCACGCACACCAGGGAAGCTGCTGCCTGGCTGCCGGTCAGATAGGAAGTGAGCTAGCGTGTTGATTCACCGGAGCTGTGTTTGCAGTGTGAGAGGGACATGGGAAGAGGGAGTGGAGGCGTGCAGCCCCCTCCGCAGAGGGTGGGCTTGCTGGGGCTTCCACAGCGCTCCTGAGCAGCTCTTTGGGGCCTCCTGAGTGTCACTCACGTGGGCATTGCTCCCCGTCAGAACTTTCCCTTTATCCCATGAATACATGTTGACTCAGATTTGTCCCCAAACCTCACACCTCTACACAGCACCTCTCAAAGCCCCTGGTCCTGCACTGCCTTTCTTTCTGGAAACCATTTGCTTGTACCCCAGACGTCACTGCCCCAGCCTAAGCAGCAGCGACAACTCCGTACCAGGACCTGGGCCCTCGTGGCAGGGCAGGTGATCTCGAAAGCCCACAGGCCTGCCCTGGGCCGACGCTTGCCTCCCCTTCCTGCCCTCCCCTCATCCTCTCCGGCAAGCTTCAGGTCCCACAGGGAGAAAGACGGACAGCATGGAGCTGGAAGGTCCTCCCCCTGAAGTCACCCAGGCCCTCTCTGCCCTCGGCCTCCCAGCTTGGAGGACTATGTGGCCTGTTTTAAAACTGTGGATGGTTCTCCTGTCCCACTCACTCTTGTTTCTCGGAGCAGTGGCAACACTAAGGTGAGCCCTGATGGTGGCCCCCACCCTCAAAAGGTGACTCCTTCCCCCAGGGCTCAGCCCCCACCGCTCCTCCTACCCCACCAGTCTGCTCTGGCTCCTCTTACCGTCTGTTCCTGGTAGGGACCTCCCCAGAGAGCCTCCTGACCAGCCCCGCAGGAGCCGCTTGGTTGGCTTTCTTGGGAAGTTGACCCTTTACCTAACCCCTAACTCACGGGGCACCTGGCTGGACCTCTTACTGATGAGATTCCATCAAAGATGTTTATGTAGGTTAGTCCCCCTCAAAGAAGCGGGTTTTATCTGCTGCTGCAACATTCACTCAGAGAATGTCAGGCCCTGGAAGTTACAGGGATCTCAGGCGAGTTTCCAATCGTATGCACAGGTGGTGCTGCCAGGAGCGCGCAGTCTAGACTCCGCGAGGAAGAACGTCCTGGTAGGTCAGCGGCCTCTACCTGGACATGGAGTGGGCTTGGTGGCGCCCATGCTCCATGTGTTTCCTCCTTCCCAATGATCCCCAGGGCTGCCAGAAGTACTGCAGAGCCTCGTAGCTACTGGCTTAGCAGGACTGGCGTCCAGAAGGTTCAGGATGCCCCAGCTCCCGCTGTCGGTGGAGGAGCCTGTGGAGAGTCACCACAGAACTGGCTCACTAGGGGTGTTGAGCTGCGGTAGCTACAGGGGACAGCTACCAAGGCATCTCCGTGGAGGCTGACATATTTGCTAGGAGCACTGGAAGATGGGACAGAGGAGCAGAGCCTGGGGGAGACAGGAGACCAGTTCAGGAATTAGAATGGAAGCTGACCGGCAGTTTTTAAAGTGACGGAGCAATCCATAAACCATCTCCCAGGGAGGAGGAAGAGCAGGCAGAGTAGACATTTTGAGGCCATCACATTAGGGACCTCCAAAATGAGCCTGTCATCCTGCAACAATAGTGGGACCAGCCACATAGACCCTAGAGATACGAAGGGCTGGAGGGTCTGCTGGAGTGAGTGCAGCTGCCACTGTGCCTCTAGCCTGGCTAGCCCTGCCTCCCAGAGGACTAAAACATACTGAGCAGAAGGACCTGCTGGCCCCTCTCTCATCTGCCCAGCGGCATCCTAAAACAAGCTAGGAGCAAATAAAGGCATGTGCCCAGGGCTTTTCTACTTCTATTTTCTTTCCTTCATTGATTTTTTTCAATCTTTCACTCCTTCAACGAGTATTTATTGAACGTGTACTGTCTGCCCTGGATGCTAATGCAGCTTCTCTCTGGAACCAGATGTGTCAGAACATCTTCAGCCTCTTTTTATTGCTGTCAGTATAAGAAGGGGATGTGCACACTCAGAACACGTGCACACACGCATGCACAGTACACAGGTGCTCACACTAATGTCTGCACACTTGCACAGACACCCCTTGGCACTCTGCAGCCTGTTTTCCTGGCAGCAGCTATTTTAGAAAAACAAATAGACTGTCCAGAATTAATTTTAGCATCTCCTTGTAGGAAAAAAAAAAAAAAAAAAAGAAAGCAAAGCAGATGCCTTCATTCATGGAGAAAAAAGTCATCATTTCACTTCACTTAGCAGTCTGAGTTCACGAAAACTGTAAAAAACCATCAATTGGAAGAAGGGCCAAAGCAGGCAAATGTCAAGCTTTCTCTAATGTACATTTTTATCCAGATGTAAAATACATTCAGGAAATGTGTTCAGTGGACAATGGTTCAATGAATTTCCACAAAGTGCATGTACCTGTGTAACCAGCCCCTAGATCAAGAAGCAGAGCATAACCAGCCCCTCTGGGGCCTTATCTCAGGCATTATCCTACATCCTGATTTCTTTTACTGTCCATACATCTTCTCTGCTTTGGAATTTTACATAAATAGAATGCCTTAGTATACACTTTTTTTGTGGGGGCAGGGTACCGGAGATTGAACTCAGGGGCACTCGACCACTGAGCCACATCCCCAGTCCCATTTTGGCTTAGTATACACTTTTAAGTGGCTCTCTTCACTCAACAGTTTTATCTGTAAAATCAGTCTGTGTGGTTGCGTGTAGCAAGAGCCTACATATTCCCATAGAATATGCCATCATATGAATGAATACACCACAAATTTATCTGTTCTGATGTTGATGGATATTTTTGGCTACAAGGAATACTGAAAGCATACACAATATTATACGTGTCTTTTGTACACAAAATTATGTACTTCTATTGACTATAAAACTAGAAGAATTACTACCATGGGCATGAATAAATTCAACTGTCATGAACTCTGTCAAACAATTTTGTAAAATGATTGTGCTAATTTGCTCCCTAACCAGCAGTGTATAAGAATTTTGGTTTTAGCCAGGTACGGTGGCACACGCCTGTAATCCCAGCACTTTGGGAGGCTGAGACTGGAGAATCGTGAGTTCAAAGCCAGCCTCAGCAACAGCAAGGCACTAAGCGACTCAGTGAGACTCTGTCTCTACATAAAACACAAAATAGGGCTGGGGATATGGCTCAGTGGTCGAGTACCTCTGAGGTCAATCCCTGGTACCAGAAAAAAAAAAAAAAAAGAATTTTGGTTTTTCTGCGTCTTTGCTGATACTTGGTATTTTTCTTTAATTTGTTGTTTTCAGATATACATGAAAGTAGGGTGTATTTTGACATATTATACATACATGGAGTGCAACCCATTCCAATTTTGATCTCATTCTTCTTGTTGTACATGATGTGGATTAACTGGTTGTGTATTCATATACGTGCATAGGAAAATCATGTCCAATTTATTCTATTGTCTTTCCCATTCCCATCCCCCTCCCTTCCCTTCATCCTCCTTTGTCTAATCCAATGAACTTCTATACTTCCCCTCTCTACCCTCCCTTGTTCTGTGTGAGCATCCACATATCGGAGAGAACATTCAGCCTTTATTTTTTTGGGAGATACCTGGTATTTTCAATCCTTTGCTGCTCTAGTAGGTGGATATCGGAACTAATTTGCCTATTATCTTTTTAAATTTACATTTCACAACTAACGATGTTTAGTACCTCTTTATATTTGGTTATCTTCTTCAATGAGGTGTCTGCTCCTTTGCCAGTTTTTTTCTGTTGGGCGGTCAGATGTTTTTTCTTAATGATATGTAATTGTTATTTTCTATCTTCTGTTACAAGTTGGATATGTAAATTGCAGATACCTTCACTCTGTGGCTGGCTTTCTCACTTTCCTAACAGTTTTGAGGTAAACTAAAAATTCAAATTTTAAAGCAGTCCAATTTGTCAAGCTTGCCTTTCATAGCTACTGCTATTCCAGAAATCTTTGCCTATACCATGTTCATGAGGATATTATTGTTTTCTTCTAGAAACTTTATTGTTTTACTTTCTTTTAAATCTACAGTCCGTCCAGAAGCATTTTCCAGATATGGTATGAGGCAGCGGTCCTGATCCAGGATCCTTTTTCTCTCATGAGGATGTACAATCGATCCAGCGCCATTAATTGAAAAGGCTGTCCTTTGCCCTGTGGTGTTAGGTTTGCCATAAATCAGACAGCCATATATGCGAAGGGGGATCATGTCTGAACTCTCAATTCTATGCAGTTGTCCATCCTTAAATCAAGGCCCCAGTCTCTTGGTCACTCGATCTTGATAAATCTTGATAGCTAATCATGCAGATCCACCAGGATTGTTCTTCTTCAAGATTATCTGGGCCATGCTTTGTCCTTTGATTTGTCAATTTTCACCTCCTACCCCCAAATCTTGCTGAACTCTTCATTAAGAAAACATAGAAGCTGGGCACAGTGGCGCACACCTGTAATCCCAGCACTTTGGGAGGCTGAGACAGGAGAATCACGAGTTCAAAGACAGCCTCAGCAATGGCAAGGCACTAAGCAACTCAGTGAGACCCTGTCTCTACATAAAACACAAAATAGGGCTGGGGGTGTTGCTCAGTGGTCAAGTACCCCTGAGTTTAATCCTCGGTACCAAAAAAAAAAAGAAAACATAGAAACTATAGATCAATTTGGGAGAAATTGACATATTTTAAATATTGGCTTTTACAGTCCATGAAAATGGTATAAATTTCCACTTGTATTTTAAAGTTTCTCTTAACAATATTTATACTTTACTGTAGGTCTTACCTTTTACTGAAGGCCTTGCTCACTTTTCTTGTGTCTATTTCTAAACGTGTGATTTATCACATGTTTACTTAAAACATATACAGTGTTTATCAGTTCCTAAATGTGACTCTCACCCTGGACATTTGCAGTAGGCACTGTGACTTACTAACTTTGTTCTCCAAGTCCACAAGATGTAATATGTTCACTAAGAATGGGACGAGTGATGCCTCCAATGTTCTTCAATGGGGACTGCAACCTCTGAAATATTTCACTTGAGCTCTGAAAACTACTCTATCAAATGTCCCATAAATACTGCAGGGATGAACAGAGCAACCTTCTGGTCAGCTGTCTGGTGTTAAATGGGAACAAGTACTGCGTGCGCGAGACCCACAGAGCGTTGCAGGAAGTGTGCAGAGCAGAGGACGGTTCAGTCCCGCTGGGTATGGATTTGACCTCTCCCTCCAGCCTTAGGCACAGCAGTGTGTGCTAACGTTTCAACTGGAACTCGCTTCCCAGGGCCTGGGGTGACTCTGCAGTTTCTTATGAGTTTTGTGTATGATGGGGCTCAGCAGAAGATTGGAAATCAGTCCCGGCATTCTTCTTATCCCATGTGTCCTCTTCTTGGTTCCTGGGGCAGGGCTGGTCTGAGTGATCTCTGAAAGGGTGAAGAATCCAACCGACAATCAAGTGAAATTGGTCATAATATTAAAAGCAAAAATGATCATCCCACCTCCCAAAACTCTTCTTTGAGACGGGTAGATCCTTTCTTATGTTACGCAAGTTGGGTGAATAGGTGTTTAGAAGCTACAGGAAAACAAACTATATTTAGTTCACGCCAGTTCTTTAATTGCTCATATTATTAAAATCAGAGGAGGTTGATGCTGGAGGGTCCTTGAGACCGACTTGTCTTGTTGTTTCCTTTTGCAGTTAAATGAGCCCCAAGAACAGTAAGGGGCTAGCTCAGCTTCCTTTGGCAGATTGGTGCTAGTGTTGGTGTTGACTCGAGCTTTCTAGGTCTCTTGACATATCTTTTTCTTTGAGGTCTCGGGGTTGGGGTAAAATCATAACAGACCTGTAATTCTCATCCTAAACTTATTTGATAATCTCTAAATGGGTCCTTCTCAGACACTGCAAGGGCCAGGCCAGTTCTGGTAGTGGGCTTACAAAAAGATGAAAAAAGATATCATTGAAAGCAGCCAGTGAAGTCAATTCCCATATGATCCCAACCTCTAGATTCCACCGACCTCTCCAGCTGAGTCTCCCCTTCCCTTTGCCCTATTCAGATCTGACCCAGTCTTTACAGAGCTGGCCAAGGAATAGTGCAGGAAGCCTTCCATAATCTGCCCTGTACATTGGATGGATTCCTTCTCTAAGTTTCTTTTTGCAAAGAGAACAAAAGCATGTGCTAGCTGCATGGGTGGGCACTGACCTGAGCAGACCAATGGTACCTTCCCCATCTCTTCCTATACACACTGTACCCAGGGAACCACCTAGGAGAGCTACCCAGCCATGCCCTGCACCCTGGGAGCCCATTGACTTCTCAAGAGAAACACTCTGTCCCATCCCCTGGTGGGCAGAAGCCATGTGCCCTGGTGTAGCCACAGAGTGAGCAGGAAACATAGCATTCCTGGTGTGACGACACGATCTCTTTACCAGAAGGTTCATTCTGAAATATCCCACGAGTTGTAGACATTAGTGCATTGAAGTATTCTGTCTCAGACTCACTCCCCCAGCCCATCTCTGGGAGCTTGGCATACCCAGAAATGAGAGGATGTCTCAGGACCCGGCTTCCATGCTACTTGCCTGGCCTGTCTTCTCTCGCTCTGGCTAGCACTGCCTCTGCTCCCCTGAGCTTTGCTCTCAGAGCCAAAATCGCCCTTGTCCTCAAGTTCGTAAGCATTATCAATGTGTCATGCTTCCTAACTCCCCACCTCCCATGTTTGTTCTCGGTTTTCCAGAACACTGAGAAGCAGCGAAGTGTTCTTTACCAATAGCCTGGAGGAATGGAAGGGGTACAGGGAGTCTGAGAATATGAGGTCTTTAAAGGGGCAGTTGTGGCTATTGTCAGACAGTGAGTCTGCCCAGTTTCCCCTTTGAACAAAGGTTAGAACCATCCTGAGAGCCGGACAAGTGACATTGGACTGAGTGTCCATGAATGACTGCTAGGGCTTGGTCTGACTAAGGAGCATGGCAACAGTGAGGGGACCATGAGGACATAGGATATTGGCAGGGCGTTGCCTGTGCAGCAGGGCTGATAGCCCTGGCATTCCTGGGAGGTAGACTGTAGGTGCATGGAGGGAAGGCGAGGTGGGGTCAAGGCTGGAGAGTTGGCAGGGCACAGATCATCCAAACGACTCGCCCAACACTGTGCAAGCTAAGTGCCTGGCACTGTAGGAGGCACTGGGCGTAACACAGCAAGATGAGAAAATGCAAACCAGCTGCCAACGGTGCTCGCTGGAAGGGGTCCACCCTGATCTGCTCTAAGACTTTGGGCCTGCAACCTGGCCATTGTGACGGAGGTAGCACACCAGCTTAGCAGGCCTGCTGGTCAGGAGGAACCGAATGGTAGTGATGTGGACTTGATGGTGTGGTAGCAGCAGGAATTGTTTCATTTACCACATTTTGGGGTAGGGAGCCAGCAGGGTCATTTCCTGGTTCATTCATTCCAGAAGGTGTCCAGGTCTTCTGTACTGAGTTACCTTTGGACAAAAAGCTGTCTTTTCTCCTCTTTGTGGATGATTGCCCCCAAATGGGCAATTTTGTTTCAAACTTCACTTTAAAATTTAATATATTATTTCAAATATTTTTCAAATAAGCTTAGTAATTTTTAACTCTAGATCTTTTTTTATTGTGATAAAATATACATTACATAAAACTTGTCATTGGAAGCATTTACGAGGGTCCAAAGGCATTAAGTGATTGCACTGTTACGTGCCCGTCTCTGGTACCTTTTCATCTCCAGCCTGACACTGACTCCCCTCCCCTCCTCTCCTCTCCCGGTGCTTGCTGCCTCCTGTGTCTCCAGACTCTGCTGCTCTAGAGAGGAATCCCTTGTCTGTCTGCTTCACCTGGCATAATGTCCCCAAGGTTCATTTGCATGGCAGCACATGTCAGAATACCAAAGTGTGAATTTTATCACCTAAATTTGAAGCGCTGGATCTAGCAGAGCTGTGGGGCTTACCTCGGCAGGGGGGCAGGGACTCTAGCCGATAGCAGGATGGAGAGAGTGGGGGAGCTGGGACAGAGCAACTCTGGAACCCCAGCCAGCACCCTGAGAGGAAGGGTTCTGTCTCTCAGGAGGGCTGTCGGGGAGGGTTGCCTTGAGAGGGGACCCAGAGTCAACCCAGGTGCATCAAGGAACTGTGTGAACTGCGGTCCTTAAAAGGGACATGTCCAAGGGTTTCTCAGTGAACTTGAGGATGCAGACACCATAGCCTGAAGTTTGTCCCTCACAATGCTAAACCAAGTGAGGTCTTTGCACAGACAGGACTCAGCCCCAGGGACACCAGGTGAGTCCACCAACACATCCATACAAAGAAGTCCCCAGACTTCCCCATTGTGTATGACATCATCAGGCCAATGCCCTGACCTCCAGGGCCTAGAGGGGAGATGCCTCTGCACCCAGGCAGTCAAAAGGCAGCAGGTGAGGTGGAGAAGGCCCCGGGCTGGACTGGGGCCTGCAGAGAACTCTGGCTCTGTGACCGCAGCCCTCATGGGCTCCAGGAGCAGGGAGCAGGCCACAATCCTTTGGTCCTTTGAGATTTCAGAAAATCAGAAACTGAGTGCACCATTTACTTCCTTGGATATGGCCCATGGATTGGGTGACTTAGAGGGTGGCACTGATGATGAATGCCACCAGGAGTGATTCCATGCTCCAGGTCACTTTGGGATGAGAAGACAGTGGTGGTACTCACGAGGTACCGAGGACTCGCTGGGCTCCAGTAGCTGTGCCAAGCTCTTCTCAAGCACTGTCACCTTGACTTCTCCCCTCTCCCCAAAAAGGCATGTGTGGCTGTTGTCCCCACTTGACAGAGAAGGAGAGTGAAGCTCAGAGAGGCTCAGTCACATGACTGAGGGTGGCTGGACCAGGACAGGACCTTGGCGTGTCTCACTCCAGGACCCAGCTTTGTTGGATGATAGCTGCCCCGTGACCTCTCCAGGTCAGCCATGACAGTGGGCATCCTTGCCACTGCCCCAAGAGGTCATTAAACCTAGCCGCCTAACCACAAGGCTCTTCCCATATCCCCTGGGACTGGGGGTGGGGGAGGCTATCCAGAGGGACCTTGGCTGATACTTGGGGTGTGAGTGCCTCTCAAAGGAGGTTCAGGGCCTTGGGTCCTCCTCTTACCTAGCAGCCTCCCCCTCCAAGCAGAGCAGCAAAGCTGGTGGCTTCTGGGTTGGAGGTAAATGCTTCACTTTGACTTGTCCCTGTCCTTCTGTGGTGGCATAAGATTGTATTTAAGCTGCAGCACCAGCCTGGGCTGGGAAGCCCTTGCCTTGGGAACTGGTTCACTCCCCAGAGCGCTCAGCGAGGCTGGGGAGTGTTTGCCCTTCTTGCTTGACATCTGTCGCCAGCCACGGGGCCTTCTCCATGCTCCTGTGTTAAATGGTGAAGGAGGCAGAAAAGGGAGTGGCATTTAGGTCAGGAGGTAGAGGGACCTGAGTGAGTGTCACTTGTCTAAGACACCTGTGTTCTTAGGGCACCCTGGGTGACGGGAGGGTTCCAGAACCAATACCCCCACAGTCCTGCAAGTATTGACCTCCCCTTATTTATGCCTCATCGTCACCTCCAGAAACAGGCACGTAGTGGATTTTAGTAAATGCTCATTGAATGGAGTCAGAAGGCAATTGTCTTGTACCCACCCACCTCTTACAATTCCTCAGCACCCCTAGGCCCATCTCCTAAGCTCACTGGCATGGAGAGGAGCTGGGGAGTCCCAGGCTTTCCCAGATCCCATGAAAGCTAATGGTTCCGGGCAGGTTGGCAGGCAACCCCAACCGAGACGAGACACAGGGCCAAGAGGCATCCATCCGGTCCAGCTAGGACAGGGTGTGATCTGGACTCTCAGTTCATGGAAAAATAATCTAAAAGTGCCCTTGGCTGGTTTTATGCAGAATCTGTCTCAAGGGAATGACTTTGCATTTCCAAAGGGACTTGGAAAAATTATCCTCCATTGTCCTCATTTGTGAAAAATGACCATTTTATGAAGCAAATTATTTCAAAACAAGGGTGGTGGATGTGTGTCTGTGTGTGTGTGTCCTCTCGAGGGGAATTTGATCATCTCCAGCCAGCCCTGACCTTCAGCCTGTGTGGAAATTAAGGGGCATTTAGCACCAACTGGCTATTGAAGAACGTTTGGTAAAGTCAGCAGCTGAAACTAGTTACCCTCACACCCACGCTTTTCTCTGTCATTCTACCAGAAAGCTTTCGAAGGGCCTAGTTTAGTCACTTACTACAAGGGTACTATGTGTAGGAAGGGGTCAAGTGGCCCAGGTTAAAGTCCTGGCTGAGCTTCAGTTCTTCATCTGTAAAATGGGTTGATGATCGTTGCCCTGTCTGCACCAGGGCATGTTTGTGAGACTCAGGGCACAAAAGGTGGATCAAAACCCTCTGTCACTATGTGTTCCCACTGGTCACTTAACATGCATTTACTGGGCACCTAGTATGTGCAGAGCTCTGGAAGGGGAGGAGGTGGGGACGTAACCACTTGTCTAATTACAGTCTCTGGGGTTTGACTCACAAGTGTTCTCTAAGCTGCCTCCTGCTTCCACGCCTACCCCACCCAGAGACCCAGGTGCCATCTACCCCTGCTGCTGAAACCACTAGTCTATGGCCGGGCTTTCGGTAGCCCTCGCCCATTCCAGAAAGGAGTATCCTGAAGGGCTTCTGTTCTTCTCTGTGCCTCTGCTAAGCTTTCCCAAGAAGTGCTGCTTTCTGGACCGAGACGTAGGACAGAGCTGGCTGCCGCTCTTCCTCTGCTTGCGTCTGCACAGCATCACTAGCGGTAAGTGCCACCCCGGCGCCACCGGGAAAGCAGCTGGGAACCTGCCCCACCCCTCAACCACTCCCAGGAAGCCCTACCAGATGTTTCCAAAAGAATCAGCTGGAATCTGGCATTGTCACTTCTAAGCTGTGTGACTTTGGGAGTGTCACAAAACCACGGGTCTTAGTTTGCTGGTCTGTAAAATGGGGATAATCAGAGGCTCTGTGAGTGATGGACAGAAGTGGCTCTCCGTTGTGAATCAGGACTGTTGCCTTACTATCTGATTGTGTGACCTGCCTCAGCATGGGGTTGACTTCTAGGTCACTTGTTTGGCAGTTCAGGAGAAAAACTGGATCAATTGAACAAGTTGTCCCAGCACTTCAAATCCTTCCAGTCCTTTGGAGAAGGAAATGCGGGTTTTGGTATTGTGGCTCCTATTCACCAATCAGGAATTGGGTCTTTGGAAACTGTCGGTGACCTCTCTGCTCCAGCACTGCTGCCTGCGCTCACGTGGCTCTGCCCTTCACACGACTCACAGGCTGTGTGTAGCCCCGGCCGGCCTCACCTTGGCTCTCAGCACCTCCTGGCTAATCACAATGACTGTACCTTCTGTTTCATGTCCCCTGTTGGCATGCGCATCCAAACATCAAGTCCTGCTGGAACAAATACAGAGCAAATTGGAGATCATGGGAGGAGGGCTCTAAAATTTATTGGACTCCTATTTGGCTGAATTTAGGCAGCATAGCAGATTAGGATCTAATGCTTTCAATTCCCCTTTACTTCATCTATCAAGGACAATTTTTTTTTTTTTGGTGGCAGTGCTAGGGATTGAACTCAGAGGCACTCTACCTGCACTACATCCCAAGCCCTTCTGTTTTAAATTTTTTATTTTGTTTTTTTTAATTTTATTTTGAGACAAGGTCTCACTCAGTTGCTGGGTTGGTCTTGAACTTGCAATCTTCCCTGCCTCAGCCTCCCCAGGTGCTGGGATTACAGACGTGCACCACTGCCGCTATCAGGGACAAATTCTTAAAGTGAATACACCTGAGAGACAAATTGTTCAATTGATCTAAAAACTCCAGGTCTGTGCTCCAAAGCCAGGTTGTCTTCACTTGACCTCATGCTCTGGGCACAGGGAAGCCAAGTAAGACTTGGAAAGTTGGGGAATATGTTCTAGGCAGTGTTCTGTTGGAAGCCACCCAATGAGATCTTTGCCTCTTAAAGGATATTTGAGAACTTTTCAAGCCATTTCCATCTATCCACGTGTATACTAAGTAGCTCTGAAATCCAGGGATGGCTAAGGGAGTCTGGTTGTTTTTTCCAAGTTGCTTCTAGATGCTCCAGCAACACTGAGAATCTCATTTCAAGCCTCCCTTGCCAGGCAAGATTGCAGCCAGGGTTCTGGGAACACTTGGGTGGAGATAGGTGTTCTGTAACTTAAGCATACCTCATGGATTCCCTAGGGAGACCTAGGAAAAATATGGGAAGAAAAATAAAAACAGAAGCAAATTTTAATTATAGTAATGCTCAGCCTAAAAATCTTCTTTGCTGCTTCTGTGTAATATTTTGGTAACACTGTGAGGATAGAAATCTCTTTGAAGCATGTGGATAAAGCTGTACTTTAAGGACCATTGATGACCGCTCCCTTAACATAGTTCCCCAAGTACACTCCAGAGTCCCTGGACACTGATGTCTTTTTGTAGGATTATGGAAATATATTTCTTTTAAAAGAACATAAGTTAAATTTTAAAGCATTAATGTGTAACACAGAGAATTTCCTACTGAAGTTGAAATTGCTCTCTGATTTGGAGTGAATTCATTCATTCCTTTGAAAGTTTATTGATATAATTTTTTTTTTGGTACCAGGGATTGAATCCAGGGGCATTTTAACTACTGAGCCACATCCTTAGCTCTTTTATTTTGAGACAGGGTCCCACTCAGTTGCTTAGGGCCTCTCTAAGTTGCTGAGGCTACCTTTGAACTTGTAATCCTCCTGCCTCAGCCTCCTAAGCCTCTGGGATTACAGGTATGCACCACCGTGCCCTGCTTATTGGCATAAATTTTTTAAAAGAAAATTGATTTGGAATATAAATGAAATGGACTCTGTACACAACCACAGAGATTTGGAGTGGTCTTCTTCCCATTTTATCAACCAAAATTTAAAGGAGGTCTGCCCCTTCCTTTCCCTTGGTCCTGACAACTTCTTTATTCTTTCTGTGAGACTTTGGAGGTCCTGTTATGAATGAAACTGTAAACATGTTCTCTTTGTGCTTCTCCCAAGGCAAGGATCTGGAGGAGTTAAGGCACATTAACTTCTTTCCGGAATCCTGGCTGATCCGGGTTACAGCCAACCATTACCACGCAGTGAGTCTGCTCATCAGGGAAACAATTATCCAAATTTATTCCCTCTCTGGCTTTGCTTTTTCTGAAGATGTGTTTTACATTTGCAGTCTCTGGGTCTTTGAGGTCAGGACATATCTGGACCCTCCTCCAGGGGAAGCAGGGAGAGCTGAAATTGGGAAGGAGAGGAGGGAGGAGGCCCAGCCTCCAAATCCACATTTTTTTTTTTTTTTTTTTTGGTACTAGGGATTGAACTCAGGGGCACTCGACCACTGAGCCACATCCCCAGCCCTATTTTGTGTTTTATGTAGAGACAGGGTCTCACTGAGTTGCTTAGCGCCTTGCCATTGCTGAGGCTGGCTTTGAACTCGCGATTCTCCTGTCTCAGCCTCCCTAAATGCTGGGATTACAAGCGTGAGCCACCGCGCCCGGCTCAAATCCACATGTTTAAGGCCTCTGCTGTGATGGTCTGTAGCATGGGGGCTCCAGTCACCCCACCCTCCAGAGTCCCCTCCAGACATGAAGGTGACATGTGCTTATAATCGAAAATTTTCAAAATGCAGAGAAATTGAAAGAAAATAAATACCCTTAGACCCATCACCCAAAGACAACCACTGTTAACATCTCATCATATTTATTATCTTTGAGCCTTTTTAAAATATATAATGTACTCAAGTAAATATACTTCCTAACACCATTCTTAATGGCTGCCAACTCTTTCACCCACAGAATGTGCCAGAGCTGTTGTTACTTGAACTTTCCCTTATTACGGAAAATGTATAGTGTTTCTGATTGTTTGCTGTTATAAATGATTGAATGGGGAACATATTTTCACATCACCATTTATTTTTCTATGCTTTGAATTGTTTCCTTAGAGGAGATTCTCAACAGCAGAAATATTGGCTCTAAAAGGAACATGTGTATTTGTTCTTGATACAAATTAACAAATGTTGGGACAGAATTACTCTTCCCTCAGAAATAAAGGAGCATGCCTGGCTTTGTACACCCTCAACAATGCAGAGCATTTTAATTTCAGATGACTTTTGTTGGCTGAGAAGGGGACAATGGCATCTCAGTTTTGAATATGCATTTCCTTTATTACTAGTAAATATGAATATTTTTCCATGCCAATGTGTCCCCCTTTGTGAATTGTCTATGCAAACTGCCATGGTTCTCATGGGTTTCCAATCGTACGTTTGTGGAGATGAAGTGGGGCAGTGTTCCAGGTCTGCAGATGCATGAAGCAATAGTTAACACGCAACCAGCTCAACAAATACCCATTGTGATGGCGAAGCAGCCTCCAGGCTCCGCCCTTCCCGCACATTAGATAATGACTTCTCTGATGGTGCTTCTCTGGGACAACTCGGAACTAGGCCGTAACAGAGCAGCCCCAGGGGCAGTCTCTGGGGCTGACACCTCAGGAAGTCCCCACCTCTCTCTACTCCCCTCTGACCTTGCCCACCTCTTCTTCTTGCCTGTAGCTGCCAGTGTCATCCTCTGAGGGCACCCCTGCCCCCACGCCGCTGCCCTGTCTGTGGAGTCTGCCACGGGGCCCTTACTGACCATGGCCATCCTCAGCCTCATGACCGATCTCCTGATGTGTACATTTTATTTCCCCAGTGAGACTATTTAGGCATTTTTCTTTCTTTCTTCTCTGCATCTTCTGGAAATTTTGAGCACAGGGCCTAGCACATAGTAGGTTTTCTGTAAATTCTTGTGGACTGGATGAATGGCTGAACATAGGGTCTTGAGATGGAACTCTCTTCCTGGGACCATGGTGGGGGTGGCTAGGGAGACACCCAGGAATGAGGAGAGGCGACAGGGGCTCCTTTCCACCGCTGGTAAGCCATGTGCACTTCCCTTTCAGCTGGAGAGCGGAGGCGACATGGCCCACCTGAAAGATCTGACCACCCAGGCTGTGAGATTTGGGCTGCTCTTTGACCAGGTGCTGAGAACTGGACTCAAGCAAGGGGAAGAACTGTACCCCGCGCTTGGTCAAGGACCTCTGTAGGTTGGGCCATGACCTCTCTCACCTCTGGTAGGAGGGTCGGGGGCTCCTAGGACAAGAGCCTGGGACAGGCCATCCAGAAATCCCACCTGTGCACCCCAGATTTTCCCAGGACAGACTATCCTGGTTTCCCCAGGGTAGAAGAATCTTCCTGGGATCTAAGTCTTTCCATTCTAAAACCAGGAAAGGCCTGGGAAACTAACAAGGAGTTGATTCTCCCAATTCCCCACAAACATAGACACCTCCCAACAGGCTGGACAAGCCTCCAGTGCAAGTCCAGGTGGAAGCTTGCCAAGGTGCACTCATTCCCAGCAGCTACTTTGATGGACCCCAATGGAGGCCAAGGAGCTGGGGTGAAGGCATCCTGGTGCTCAGTCTTGGGGAGCACCTGTGGCTAGTGCTCTGCTGTCTTGCGCTTCCAGTGATGGACAGAGTGCTACTCTCCTTCCACCTCCCTAACCTAGTAAGCCCAAGTTTTCAATTCTGCAAATATTTCAACAAAATTGACACAGGAACATTGAAATAGGTTAGAAACCATAATCTAGAGCTTATATCTACTATTATATTAATTAGTATTATAATTATTATCTCATACTCTAATTATATTATTATTTTTATCATTATATTAGGAAATTATACTTTATACACTCTATTTAAATTTTCATAAGTGTTCCACATGATGGCACAAAATTGGTTAAAGTCGAGCCAGGAGGGATCACCAAAGAATTCATGTTTCAGGGACTTGGGATCCCAAATCTTTCATCTGAGAGAATTCCCTGGGTCAGCTGTCTGGTTGCAGAGACCCACCTAAGTGGATCTGTAGATTGCAGGGACCAGGGCTTCTTGCAAGTACCATGAGCAGGGAGTGCCTCTTAGGTCCATCAGATTGGAACAAAACACTTTGTTTCAAAGGTCTGCAGAGCATAGGTCACCTAGGAACATACCTAACTCATGCTCTCCCTCATTAAGGAACATGCAGTGTCAACACTATTGTCCCTGCTCAATAACAACTACTAACTCCTACCAGCTGTACTAACTGTTAGTAGTAGTTAACCTGCCAAAACTTGATGATGCCTGTTTGAGTCAGCATTTTCATTGTTGTGACCAAAGAACCTGACAAGAACAATTTTAGAGGAGGAAAAGTTCATTTGAGGCTCATGGTTTCAGAGATCGAAGTCCATAGACGGCCGACTCCATTTCTCTGAGCCTGAGCTGAGGCAGAACATCATGGCAGAAGTGTGTGGTGGAGGAAAGCAGCTGGGGACATGCACCAGGAAGCAGAGAGAACTCCACTTGCCCAAAGGCACACCTCCAGTGACCCATGTCCTCCGGCCACACCCTGCCCGCTTACAGTTTATCACCCAATTAATCCATTCAAGTGGATTCGTGCACTGATTGCGTTAATGCTCTCACAAAATAACCAAATCATTTCACCTCTGAACTTTCTTGCATGGTCTCACACGTGAGCTTTTGGAGGACACCTCATATCTAAACCATAATAAGCCAGGCGCGGTGGCGCACACCTGTAATCCCAGCACTTAGGGAGGCTGAGACAGGAGGATCGCGAGTTCAAAGCCAGCCAAAGCCAGCCAGTTCAAAGCGAGGCGCTAAGCAACTCAGTGAGACCCTGTGTCTACATAAAACACAAAATAGGGCTGGGGATGTGGCTCAGTGGTCCAGTGCCCCTGAGTTCAATCTCCAGTACCAAAAAAAACCCATAACAAAGACATAACCCCCCTTCCCAGGCTGAAGTTGCTACTGACTTTCACTTTTAGATCCCTTCTCAGTGAGTCACTTCTGGCATTACTTGAGCTTGCCACATCCCCTTGCCTCTGAGTCCTGGAGATTGTCCCCCTTTACGTTTTGTTTCTCTTTCTGCTGTAGGAGTACACCACTCATTCAAAAATGATTTCTATATATGGATTCTTTTTTGAGATAAAAGGAATCAAACATGATACTACCTCTTACAGCTTTTACATGCAGGTAAGGACAGAGCACAGAATACGTATGTCTCTGAAACAAATGTCTCTCTGCAGTTTGCAAGCTTCCTGACAGATCATATTTTACAATTGACAGATGGTATCTTTCCATGACCACTGCCAGTCTCTGAACCTGGAAAACAGGGGAGCTTTGAATGACTGGCTGAGTGGATACATAAATGAGCAAATGAACAAATGATGGAATCTGAGTTTTATTCCCAGGAGGCTTTCACCTTCTGATATGCCCTGGAGCAAGTTTCTTCCTTGGGCCTCCGTTCTTGGTCTCCAGTCACGCAGGCTTCTCCCTACACAGCAGATTTTGGGGGAGGGGGATACTGGGGATTGAACTCAGGGGTACATGACCACTGAGCCACATCCCCAGCCCTATTTTATGTTTTATGTAGAGACACTGAGTTGCTTAGCACCTCGCTGTTGCTGAGGCTGGCTTTGAACTCACGATTCTCCTGTCTCAGCCTCCCAAAGTGCTGAGATAACAAGCGTGAGCAGATTTTATTGAAAAGATGGGTTATGGAACACCACCAGTCTAAAGGCTGTATGCATATTGTGTCAGGGTTGTTCCTCACTAAGGAACATACAGAGCGAATGCTAAAGAAGCAACAACAAATCTTGACTGGGTGTTTTCCTGGGTTGGCCAAACCCCAGTCCATCTGACAATGTTTTGTGTATGGCAAGGGCTCAGACACTGGTTGACTCAGCAGTGGCCTTCAGGAACTGGTGTCATTTGGGAAGCGTTCCCCTGCTGTCTGCACACGTGAAGGGTCTGTGTGCCTAGAACCAGGTTCTGCCAACTGGTCACCCCAATCACAGGTCCACCTGGGATGGGTCACTCTCTTCTTTTTTTTTTTTTTTTTTTTGGTGCTAGAGATTGAACTCAGGGGCACTCAACCACTGAGCCTTATCCTCAGCCCTATTTTGTGTTTTTTGTAGAGACAGGGTCTCACTGAGTTGCTTAGCACCTCGCCATTGCTGAGGCTGGCTTTGAACTCATGATTCTCCTGTCTCAGCCTCCCTAAGTGCTGGGATTACAGACTTGCGCCACCGCGTCCAGCTGATGGGTCACTCTCTTTGCAGAGACTAAGGCACACAGACTTGGAGTCCCCCTCCACCATCTGCGAGCACAGTGCTGTCAGCCTGAAGTCGGAGCGTCTGGTGAAGTATGAGATCCGAGCCCAGGCCCTGGTGGATGGCAGGTGGCAGGAGTTCAGTACTAACCAGATCACACAGAAGTTTGGGCTTGTCCAGCCGTGCTGCAAAAGCCACGTGAGCTTTCGTTTTTGTCTCCTTTCCCTTTGATTTTCTTTTGCTCCTTCTCTCTCCCATCCCTTTGCGGGGAAGGGAATCCCTGGCTTCAAGTCATTCACAGGAGGGTGGTTGGGACTGTGCACAAGCCAGAGAGGACTTCTCAGTCCCATGGCCCATCAGCATCACCTGGGCATTGACACGCCCAAGCATCCCCAGATCAGGAGACCAGATGCTCCATGAATGAGGCCTGAGTGTTTTGTTTTGTTTTGGTTCCAGGGATTGAACTCAGGGGCACTCGATCACTGAGCCACATCCCCAGCCCTATTTTGTGTTTTATGTAGAGACAGGGTCTCACTGAGTTGCTTAGTGCCTCGCCATTGCTGAGGCTGGCTTTGAACTCGCGATTCTCCTGTCTCAGCCTCCCTAAGTGCTGGGATTACAGGCTTGAGCCACTGCGCCCGGCTGAGGCCTGGGTTTTTATAAACGCTTCCCAGGTTATTTTCTATGATGTCGGAAACCAGGATAGTAATTTCCTTTGTGGACTGAGTGGGGAAGTGGGATGTTAATGGGTGAGAACATGGGTACGCTCTTCTGAGGGCTGCAGACATCACACAGGTACGTGTGTGTGTGTGTGTGTGTGTGTGTGTGTGTGTATACACTAGGATGGAGCCCAGGGCTTTGTGTCTGCCAGGCAAGGGCACTACCTGTGATCCAGGTCCCCAGCCCCTTGCAGACATCCTTTACCTTGGGGAGGTGGGAGTGGCACAGACTTACTGGCTTTGTGAAAACTCCCAAGTGCACTTTGGAGATTTGTCGACTTTCCTGTATTTAAATTATGCCTAGAATTTTAAGAATATTTAAAGCCCCTCCCCAGGCGATCATGAGGTGGAGCAGGGCTGGGAACTGTCTGCCATCCTGGTGGTGGGGCCTCCTTCTCCCCATCCTGGGGGATAGAAATTGTGTTCTTATCTTAAAACTCCCCTCTGCTTTGTCCTATTTCATATTTTAGGCCTTGAAAGTCCAAACTGTGGGCATCCCAATCTATGCAAGTTTTGCATTCATCTTCCCACTATCTTGACAGTTTCCAGAAGATTCTATGGGATCCCCCCCACATCTGTCTGCATAAAAGGAAATAAAATGACATTAAAGGGGGGACTCCAGTGTACAGCAGTGTTTCATTAGAACTTTTGTCTTCACTTGAGGATGGACAGTGCCAGGGCCATGAGTCCACTGGCCATCCTCAGTCCCGGAACACCCCAAATCCTGCTTCTCGGGGGTGTGGCGGGAGCACCTGCACCCACAGACTCGAGCTGAGAGCTTCAGCACCTCCCTTATGCTGGTTGCTGCTCCACCTGTACCAGAAGGACACACCTGACCATTGTGCCTGGTAGCTATGGCTCAGCCAAGAGACACAGGTAAGGAGGGAAGGAACCGAGGAGCTATCTATCATCCACCTCGTCAGATGGGACCGTGTGGTTTGGGGAGATGGGGTAAAGAGCCTTTCTTCCTACTTTGTGCGTGAGTTTTCTATGGCAGTGTAACAAAGTACCACAAGTGTCCCCACCTAAAACCATACATCTTTCATGGTTTTCATGGCTGAGGAATCCAGACAGAACTTCCCTGGGTCTTATGCTCAGAGCCTCACAAAACTATGGTGTAGTGGCAGTTGGGCTGTGTTCTCATCCAAAAATGTGACCAGCAAGGACCTATGTCCAGGCTCATTCAGGTTGTCAGCAGATGCATCTTCTTGCAGCCATGTGACTGCGGGCCCCCAGTAGCTACTGGCTGTTGGGAGAAGGTCGCGCAGGTCCTGGTGGCCCATAGTTCCCTGACATGTGGCTGGAAATTTACAGAACTTTCAAGGCACACTGTTGGCTTCTTGAAGGCCAGCAGGAGAATCTATCACCCTGGCCCACTGAAACAGTCTCACATCAGGTACCGATGTGCCGTGATTGTGGGAATAACACTCCATTGCCTTTGCCCTGTTCTCTGGGCTACAGTGAAGTCTCATGTTCCACCACACCCAAAGAGAGGATTATACAGAGGTCACCTTAGGGTATGTCCACACCAGCATGTCTCCTATTGTCTAGGAAAGTGATGTCTCCTTAAGGATGCTGTGTAGACAGTGAGGTGGCTGAAGTCGGTCTAACGATCACCTTAGAGTCAGGCCCAAGCACAGGGAGCCTTCTTCCCAGCATAGGAACCCAAGCAGGGTAGCCTGGGAAGGAGACAAGCTAGTGGGCAGGTGGCCTGGTGGAAGAATGGGAGCTGAGGAACTGGGCACTGGGAGTGGCTGGCAGGTCCCCTCCCTCATGCAAGCCCTGCTCCTCAGGCTCCCTCACTAGTGGGATGTGGCAATGGGAGCTGGGGAGAGGAGAGGCTGGGGCGGCTGTGGGCCTGGGTGTGGAGGCACTTGCCTGCAGTGGCTGTTTCCTCTGTGGCTCCAGCTTGCTCTGGCGCCTCCACTGGCCGCCCCAGCTCTTCCCAAGCAGCCTCTTGCCACAGTTCCAGTGCTCCTAGCTCTGACACCAGCACTTGTTTTGTGTCCTTTCAGCCCTCAGGGCTGTGCAGGTGTGCATCACTGCCAGGCCCCAGGCTGCCTCGGACTCCATTGGCTTCTCGGTCTCGCTTCATCTGTGCAACCAGCTCAATGTATTGTATTTGTTCTGCTTGAAACTCTGTGGTAGGTTACGTTTCCCAGGCTAGCCAGTGATAGAAAGGATTAAGACATGAGATGATATCAAATGAAAAAGCTAAGATAACCCCAAAAGGGACAGAGAAAGGATCTGAGGGATGGGGCAGCATCCTCTCCCTTCTGACCCAGCAACAGGAAGTGGGGACCAGGGGGAGAGGGACACTTTGGCATTGTTTCTGCCTCCTCATTGTACAGAGGGGAAACTGAGGCACAGCCAGCTGGAGTGACCATTCTGGTTAGGCACTCAGCACCTGCACATCTCCCCGAATTCCCTCCCCTGGTGCAGGTGCGTTTTTCATGGCTGTTAAAGAAGGAAGCTGAGCCCCATGGCAGGTAGACAAGGCACCTGGCAGTACCCTGGCCACAGGCCCCTCTGTCTCCATTCCCTGCGTGGCCCACTGAGAAGAGGTGAAATGGTCCTGCAAGCTTATTTCAAGTACTTATTTAACACCTGCTGTCTGCTCTATAGAAACATGTGCTCAGCACCTGCCCCAGGCCAGCACGGGGCGCTGCATGTGGGGATCTCGTCAGATCTGGATGGGGCCATGGGAAGGGTTGAGGTTGAGGGTGGTCTCACTGTGGAGGTGGAAAATGACTGGCCCTGGAATGGTGGGCAGTGTCCTTCCAGATGGGGATGGGGGAAGGGCACATAGGTAGGGTTTGCACAGCCAGGAGCCGCTGGGGTTCTTGTACTGAATGTATCAGAGCCACCAAAGAGCCCAGGCAAGTGCAGAGCTGGACCAGGCCTCAAGAGACTGATCCTGCTGTCTAAGATGCCCAGGAACCTGCACCTTCACAGGCGTCCTGGAGGATCCTGATGCAGGGGGTCTGAGGATCACAGAAGGAACTCCAATCTGAAAACATCAATTCCAAGGGGGGCTTCTTACCGCAGCACACACCTGGCCACCTCCTACCCAGTGCCAAAAAGTCCAAACCACAACACAGACCTGTGGATCCATTTCACCACCCTGGATGATTGAAAAAGAAGGAAGGAAGCCAGCAACCAGATTTCCTAGAATATGCAGAACGGTAACAACCAGGCCCCTTCTTCCCTGTAATTCTGAGAGTCCACCCCTTTCCACTAGAGGGCGTGGTTCATCTCAAAAACGGGAACCAGAATCCCAGTGAGTTTAATTTACAACCTAGAAAACCCCATCCAATCCCCAATACCAAAAAGAAAGAAACAAAGAAACAAAGAAAAGAAAACCCATCTTGCAGGGTAGGGTCCTCCTAGCTTAGGGGTTCAAAATGAGATTGGTGCACCCAGGCAAGGGCTGCGTGTCCAGTGTGCATGGTTCAAAACCTCTCAACTTGGAGAATGTCTCCTGAGACGAATTTCCTTTTTTTTTTGGTACTGGGGATTGAACTCAGGGGCACTCGATCACTGAGCCACATCCCCAGCCCTATTTTGTGTTTTATGTAGAGACAGGGTCTCCCTGAGTTGCTTAGCGCCTCGCCATTGCTGAGGCTGGCTTTGAACTCGTGATTCTCCTGTCTCAGTCTCCCAAAGTGCTGGGATTACAAGTGCCTGGCTGACAAAATTTCTTAAGAAAATCTTACAAGTTCTTCTTACAAGCAAGAGCTTCTTTGACTCAAATTTTAAACCCAGAGTCACAATGCCGAAGCAATCGCCATGAGCACGGACAATGTAGTATCTTGTGTGCCACATTAGAAACCTTTCTCTGCTCACTTCTTCCATCACATGCCACCTGGCCAACCTCCCATGCCCTCCCCTCCAGCTGAGTTGGCCCAGGATTCAGTCTCCACACAGCAACACTTGGCTTCTACACCCAGGCAGACCTGAGTGTGAGTTCTTGCTTTGTCCCTTACCAGCTCTGTGGCCTTCAGCAAGTCAGCTAACCTCTCTGAGCCTGAGAGACCAATATGAAACCGGCAACAAAACCAGTGGTGTTATATACAAGTTGAGGGCATTTATAAAGCACCTAGTAAATGCTCCATACAGTTTATTCCAGTTCCTTGCTAGTTGCTTGGAGCAATTTAGTACTTTTTGGAGGTTGAGACAGATGCTGGGCAGTCTTGGGCAAGTCCTGCAATTTGAGAAGGTTGGACCAGGTGTTCTCTGCAGGACTCCAGCTGCAAATTGATTCCCCATCTATGAGTGAAAGAGCGGAGAGTGGCTGAGCCTATGCACCAGGAGGTGGCCTTCTTTTCCTACTGGGCTCATCAGCATGAGAATGCCTTAGAAAGAGTAAGAGCCGGGCGCGGTGGCTCAAGCCTGTAATCCCAGCACTTAGGGAGGCTGAGACAGGAGAATCGCGAGTTCAAAGCCAGTCTCAGCAAGGGCGAGGCACTAAGCAACTCAGTGAGACCCTGTCTCTACATAAAACACAAAATAGGGCTGGGGATGTGGCTCAGTGGTCGAGTGCCCCTGAGTTCAATCCCCGGTTCCA
>CM053404.1:7671593-7721420 GCA_028644305.1 Xerus rutilus | reverse complement strand
AGAGAGAGAGGAGAGAGGGAGAGAGAGAGGAGAGAGGGAGAGAGAGGAGAGAGAGAGAGAGAGGAGAGAGGGAGAGAGAGGAGAGAGGGAGAGAGAGAGAGGAGAGAGAGAGAGAGAGGAGAGAGGGAGAGAGAGGAGAGAGGGAGAGAGAGAGAGACTGAGAGAGAGAGGAGAGAGAGAGAGGAGGGAGAAGGAACTGGGCGCCCAGGCGTAGAATCCATCCCAGAGGACAGCTGACACAGGGGAGCCTGGTGCCTTCAAAACACATGGGAGGAGGCCTGTGTGGTCACAGCCCGCAGAGCAGCCCAGCTGGCCGTGCAGGTGGGTGGGGCCTCCTGGCGCTGGGGCATTATCTACAGGATTTGATCTCTTTCTTGAGAACAGTGAGGAATCTTCAGGAGTTTTAAGCCTGCATCTGCCCTGACGTAACTTGCATTTTAAAAGTCATTCCAAGTGACGAGGCAAAAAAGAGTGGGAAGGGCAGGACGGGAGCAGGCGGCAGGGGACTTCTGTGAGGATTCAGACGCGGGTGGGCACCCAGGCAGGAGGGATGGCCCGGGGCTGCTGTGAATGGTCAGTCTAGGAGAGAGCGCGCTCAGCCCCTTTGCTTCCCTGCATGACCCTTTAGCTTGCCCTTCAGTCACAGGGGTGTGACTGTGACCACTCCAGGGACGGAAAGCCCCTCTGTTATCACGTATTCCAGAAGCAGTTGCACCAGCTGGTTCAGGATAAAAATTCCCAAAGGATGCTGGCTGGTGGCATCTGAGATGATAGTGCCTTTCTGGGGCCCGTGTGGCAACACCTTAGGAAAAGGCTTAGGATATGGATTACTGAGGTGGATCATGGCGGTAATGGCCTCAGGTGCACCCTACCAGTGTAAACAGATGGAGTCTACTTCTTGAACCCGGGCTGACCCTGGGGCTTGTTTTGACCAAAAGAATTTGGCAGAAGGAGACATATGAGTTCAGGTGTTCTGAGCTTGTCTTCTGGGATCCCTGTGACCACACGGTGCCTGCTGGAGGCTGAAAGGCCACATGGAGGAGAACCAAGGGCCAAACCTGACTGCCAGCACCAACTGCCAGATCTGTGAGTCAGGCCATCTTGAACCTTCTAAGCCCAGCCCCCTCCATGGAACAAAGCCTCCTGAGTGATTCCCTGAGAAAAAGCCTGGAATGACTTCTCAAGTCAATGCTCAGAATCATAATAGAGAACTCATTGTCATTTTAACTCACGAGATTTTGGGGAGATTTATGATCTAAGAGATGACTGAAGTACATACCATTTTGATCAAACAAATTCATTTTAGGGATGTTTTTGTATAAAAACAATTTAGAAGCGGGTCAACTATTTAGCTACAAAGGTGTTCTTTTTTTTTTTTTGGTACCAGGGATTGAACTCAGGGCACTCCAACACTGAGCCACATCCCCAGCCCTACTTTGTGTTTTATGTAGAGACAGGGTCTCACTGAGTTGCTTAGCGCCTCGCCATTGCTGAGGCTGGCTGTGAACTCGCGATTCTCCTGTCTCAGCCTCCCAAAGTACTGGGATTACAAGCATGAGCCACCGCACCCGGCTACAAAGGTGTTCTTGTAGTGTTGTTTATAATACAAAACATCAGCATGATCTTAAATGCCTAACAGCAGAAATTAGACAGAAAAGGGTATATCTGTACACTAAGCAATTATTAAAAAGCTATCGTTAAGCATTCTAGTGGTATCTCCAGAATGTACTATTAACTGGAAGAAGACAACAATTTTTAAAGTTCATAAAAATGATCCCATTAAATATGTGTATTTAAAATATATTTCAAGGGCTGAGATTGTAGCTCAGTGGTAGAGCACTTGCCTCGCATGTGTGAGGCACTGGGTTCGATCCTTAGCGCCACATAAAAATAAGTAAATAAAGATATTATGTCCATCTACAACTAAAAAAATATTTTTAAAAAAATATATATGAGCTGGGCGCGGCGGCTCACGCTTGTAATCCCAGCATTTAGGGAGGCTGAGACAGGAGAATCGCGAGTTCAAAGCCAGCCTCAGCAAAGGCGAGGCGCTAAGCAACTCAGTGAGACCCTGTCTCTACATAAAACACAAAATAGGGCTGAGGATTTGGCTCAATGGTCGAGTACAGCTGAGTTTAATCCCTGGTACCTAACTAAATAAATTAAATATATTTCAAGCTGGTCATGGTGGCACATGCCTGTAATCCCAGCACTTTGGGAGGCTGAGACAGGCAAATTTCAGGTTCAAAGCCAGCTTCAGCAATGACAAGGCACTAAGCAACTCAGTGAGACCTTGTCTCTACATAAAAACACAAAATAGGGTTATGGATGTGGCTCAGTGCTTGAGTACCCCTGAGTTCAACCCCTGGCACACATATACAAATATATATATTTCCTATGAAATGATGGATCTGAAGCCATGGGCAACTTCAATCTGATATTGTAAAATGAGCCTTTAAAATGGGCGTGGCAGTTTATCTCCTCACCTGCAGTGAGGTGCCTTCCCACTTGTAGAGCCCTTTCACCTGCCACATCTAAGAGATGATCAATGCCCCTTCTGTGCTGGGGTGAGTTGCAGCAAAAGTGGCTTCAACCTTCATTTCAACAAGAAATGCCAGCTGAAGGTTGAATCAGCAGTGCCTTATGAAAACAAGGGAATATTGATTTTTTGCGGGGGGAGGGAGAGGTGTAGGTACCAGAGAAACAAGTCCCTCTTTCTTTCCCCCTTTCCAGGCTGTTGGGTCAAGGTGGAGGATTCAAGAGATATGAGACATCTTCTTAGGTAACAGGAAGGTTATTAACTCATAGGCTAATTGAGAAAATCATTGACCAAATCACATGGGAGCATGCTGTGTTAGCAACCCTTGGACTGCCATAAAGGCTGGAACAGGGAGGGACAATTGGACCCAGCTGTGGCCTGCCTGGCTCTTTTCTTCTAATGTGGGTCACTTCTTGAACTAGGACAGCCTGCAGGTGTTCCCTTTGTGCTCACACACTCGACTGCCAACCCCTGGAGAATGCAGCAGGAACAAAGGCCTCCCACCCAGGGGGGCAGCGCGGGCAGGGAGGGGGCCGCGGATCTTCTCTAGGCTGCAGCACCTCAGGCTCCTCTTGCTCAGTCAAGTTAGGATCATCCAGCTCTGCATCCACTCTGTTTCCCCACTTTCTAGCTAGGTGACTTTTGGCAAATAGCCTAACCTTTCTGAGCCTCAGTTTCTCATCCTCAGTCAGCCATCATGAAGATTCCATGAAGGAATGAGTCGAGACATGTGGTCAGCAGAATAAAGGCTCCCGAGATATCTGAGTGCTAATTCCCAGAACCTGTGATAGACAACCAATAGGACTCTGCAAGCGGGGCGCAGTGACCATGCCTGCCATCCTAGCACTTAGGAAGGCTGAGACAGGAGAATCGCGAGTTCAAAGCCAGCCTCAGCAACGGCGAGGCGCTAAGCAACAAAATAGGGCTGGGGATGTGGGTCAGTGGTCGAGTGCCCCTGAGTTCAATCCTCGGTACCAAAAAAAAAAAAGGACTCTGCAGGTGTGATTAAATCAAGAATCTTGAGGAAGAACAATTATTTTGGATCACCTAGATAGACCTGATGTATACACAGAGATCTTTATGAGAGGAGGCAGGAGGCAGCAGAATCAGATTGCAGTGATGGGGTCACCAGTTGGGGAGTGTAAGAGCCAAGGAACATATTCTCCCCTAGAGTCTTCAGCAGGAACCAGTGCTACTGACATCTTTTTTTTTTTTTTCATACTGGGGATTGAACTCAGGAGCACTCGACCACTGACCCACATCCCCAGCCTGATTGTGTGTTTTATGTAGAGACAGGGTCTCACTAAGTTGCTTAGCGCCTCGCCATTGCTGAGGCTGGCTTTGAACTCACAATTCTCCTGTCTCAGCCTCCCTAAGTGCTGGGATTACAGGCGTGCACCACTGTGCTCGGCTCCTACTGACATCTTGAGATTAACTTAGTGAAACTGATTTTGGGACTGGAGTGTAGCTCAGTGGTGAGCACTTGCCCAGCATGTGTGAGGCCTTGGGTTTGATCCTTAGTACAAAAGAAGGAGGAGGAGAAGAGAAAGAAGGAGAAGAAGGAAGAAAAGAGAAAGGAAATTGATTTTGGACTTCTGACTTCCAGAATTATAAGAGGATACATGTGTATTAAGCTACAAAGTTTGTGGTAATTTGTTATAGAAGCTGCAGATAACTAATACAGGCTGATATGTAAAGTGCTGCAAAATGGAAGGATTTGTTCTCATGTAGCCAGAGCCAGTAATACAGAGAAGACAAAGGGGTAGGTGTGCCTGTTGAGCCAGAGAGGTGTGAGACTGCAGGTGTTGATTTGCATGCACACATCTGCAAGGAGGGGAGGTGCCTCCCAGAAGCGCTGTGAGTGGCTATGTGATAGGATGATGTTTGCTGTCTAACCCTGCGTTGTCACCAGATTTGAGACCAAGCCCACTGAGGAGCAACTCTATGGAGCTGAGGGAACTGTTTTCCAAGGGATGCTGATAGCCTCAGGAGTACAAGCTGTGTTGCTTTGGGGTCTAGGTGACATGGTGGGACACGGAAGTGGGCAGGGGAATATGCCCTCTTCCTGCACACAGCACAACATGGCTACAGCCTGGTAGACCCTGCTTGCTTTTCTGGCACACTGAGGGCTGTATCCAAGGCCTCTGGCAGATCTTATCCTCAGTCACTGCTCAGGTGGCCATGGAGAAAATGCCACTCTACAGGTAGCAGGCATCACTGAGAGTTTTGAGCCAAAGACACAAAGTTCCCCTGAAACCCCAAGAACTAATGGGATTCTCATAGCAAAAGAAACACGTTCAGATGGACACGTGTGGGTGCCCACCCACTGGTGAGGCCTCAGCACCCTTGGGCTTTGCTGGGTCTGCCCATGGGTGTCCACCAGTTTTTCTCTAGGATAACTGTTCCTAGAAGATCACTGAACTGGGGTCATGGCCAGATGGGACTGAGCCTCACACTTTGCAATGTGGGGCCTTTTCTCGAGTGCTGATGTCTGGTTCTCTGGGAAGAATGCTTTCTGGTTCTAAACATTCACGTTCTGTGAGTCCATCTGGAGAGCCATCATAAAAGGAGCCGCTGTGCTGGGAGGGCTAGGTGCCACCAGCCTGCCCATTAGGCTCTGTCTCTGCCCTCTCCGATCTTCTCCTGCTGCTTGTCACTCTGGATCCGGCGTTCTTATAGCTGACTCGTTCCCTAGGGCTCTGGTGTGCAAGTGGCTCTCCTGCTTGCCTGCAGAATGTCAGCACTCAGGACCACACACCATGCAGCAGCGCTCAGATGACTGCTGATTAGTCAGTGCTGCCCACAGCCTAATGCCTGAGGGTGGAGGGTGGGGGGTCAGGACTCGAAAGACACATGCAGATGATCTACGGCTCACTAGGCTGGAAAACCTCCAAAACTAGCCAAGAGGCACAGGAAAGAAGAGGCATAAAAGCTTATAAAAGAATTTTTCATCATGGTGTCCTGAGGGAGTCACTGGAAAGCTATGGAAAATACTACCTGGCACACCTGCTAGAGGACAGCCTTCTGTTCCCGAGGGTGCTGAGATCTCCTTTGGCCTCTTCCTACCTTCCCACACTTGGCCTTGTTTCATGGCATCTGCACAGACTGCCTTTCTCCAACCTTGCTCTGCCCTGGAAACGGTGAGCACAGGTAAAGGATACTTTTCAAAGCTCCTCCTGGGAAAATCTCCCCAAAGGATCTCAGCATGGCTCTAAGTTTTCTTCCAAACACTTTTCTTAGAATGGGGTGTCCTGAGTCCTTTAAGAATTTCAAAAATGGTAGTACTGAGGATGAGGAGGAGAGGCAGAGACAGAGACCAACTTCCTTACACGAGGTTGTCCCTCCTGTCCTCCAAGTCTCTAAGGTTCTTGATCTCTAAGCCTCTCACACCCTTCAGAAGCAATGCTTGGGCATGGTAGTAACCAATCCCTCCTCCACAATCCATCTCAGACTGACACTTCTACGAAATATGAGCAGAAAAACAGGCTTCCAGAATACAGGCTCACTGATCATGCATTTACCCATGGCAATATCAAAATGCTACAAGTGTCCCTAAATGCGTGTCTCCATTTCTGTAAAAATCCCACTGAAAAGAGAAAAAAAAATGCCCAGGCCCTGGTACCAGTCCTCGGGGCACACTCTGAGTGCATGGCACAGGTTAGTGCACAAACTGCTTGTTTGTTTAGGGGTACAATCTTCAAAGTGTTCTTTATGCTTTGGTATATGAATCTGCAGCCAGAGGTTTTCTCAGGAAAAGAAATCTCTGATAGTTTACTATCCACTCTGGTCTTGCTATAGGGCAAAAGCTAGCTCCCTCCAATAAAAGGAGGGCCACCAAAGCCACCATCTCTCTGGCAGGAGACAGGCAGCCTTGTTGGGTTGTCCAGGGCTGTCAAGAGAGGGAGGGAGCCGCACTGATGTGCTGACGGAAGACTGCAAGTGGGACCCATTTGGGGACTGTGGGTGTCATCCCTCCAAGTGTCACAGCAGGGAGGCCACCCCACATGAGAGGAATCTTTACTGCCACATGAGCCCTGAACCTCAGGATGAATCTGTGTAGCATGATTTCAAAGTTGTGACTTCCGTTAATTTACAAATTGGTATTGGCAGTTAGGATGGCCTTGCGTGTTTTGTAGAGGGGAGGTTCTCCAGGGATCACCTCCAGCTACCCTATTAGGTTGTTCCCATTGTCATCACCTCACAGATAAGGCAACTGGCCTCCAAGGGCCGGAGTGCTCGCCAATGTGGTGCAGCTGGTGAAGGCAGAGCTGGGGCCGGAACGTGGATGCCTGCCTTCAGAGCGCCTCCTGTTGGCAGCCTCCTGCCATCCCCCTGGTCCAGAGGAGGGGCTATTCATGGTTCATGAGAGAAAGATTCCCTGGCACAGCATTCCCTGGAGTCAAAAGCAAAGTCTGGGCACTGACACTGTGAAAGCAAGGATTCAGCCACGGGGGCATTGAGAGCAGTGCTCCTTGCCCTTGAACATCAGGACCACCTGGGGCTTGTTACCACGGCCTGGGCCTGCCTGCCCTCCAGTTCAGCCTCTGTGACTCACCGGGAGGTCTGGCAGTCACAGATTCTGTATTCAGCAAAGCAGCCTGTGATGCTGAGGCTGGTCTCCAGCTCATGCACAAAACCAACCCTGGTGTGGAGACAGGTAGGTCTGAATGCTGGGATGCTCTCCAGAGCTGCAGGCTTCCTAGGGAAGCCTCTGGAAGGAGGGAGGCCCGATGATCTCTCTGTCCGTTCCAGGGGTCTCCCCATCACCCCTTCAGTTGATAGAAAGGCTGCTACTCTAAAGAGCCACACTCTGAGCTGGAGCGGTGGCGCATGCCCGTAATCCCAGCACTTTGGGCGGCTGAGACAGGAGAATCGCAAGTTCAAAGCCAGCCTCAGCAACGGCGAGGCGCTAAACTCAGTGAGACCCTGTCTCTCCATAAAACACAAAATAGGGCCGGGGATGTGGCTCAGTGGTCGAGTACCCCTGAGTTCAATCCTTGGTGTAAAAAAAAAAGAAAGCCTCACTCTGAACCCGCTGGGTCACATGCAGTGAGCTCAGGCTGGAGCAGGTGCTCTAGTGCCCCCTGGCCGTTACACCCAGCCCAGTGTATACAGATGCCAGGCATACAGCAGGCATCTGCTAATGCCCAGGTAGAGTCCCTCAGATAACCAAGTCTTGTGAACTCTCACAGTCCCCCGCCCCCGGGCAGGAGGAAGAGCTCAGAAGGCTTTTATTCTCAAGTCATCTCAGCTTCAGCACCGGAGACCACTGACCCAACCCAGAAACGACAAAGGGAGGCCCTCAGAACATGAGACTCCACAGGGCTAATGAAGAAAAGAGAGCCACGGATCCAGCGCTCCCTCAGGCGGGGACAGGCCTCAGAGCATCAGAGCCCACTTCTGGGGAAGGAGGTCACTCAGTGGCAGAGTGTGTGTCCATGGTGAGGCCCTGGGTTCAATGCCAGCACTGCAGAAAGGAAGAGAGAGCGAGAAGAGGAGGAAGGAGAAAGAAAAGAAAAACCCTAATCCTAGGTGGGCAGTGATGCACTTGGTCGCTGGTCTGAGGGTGTTGCTACAGAGCCCTGGAGCTGGGTGTCCCACCTCCTGAGAGCCGTGGGATGCAGGGAGCCCTGAGGCTGAGCTCTTTGCATGCTCACCAGGACACATGCCTTCTGTTTGGCTCCATGAGGCCTGTGTCCCGTTTTCCAGCTACATCTTCCACCCCGTGCAACAGAACATTCTCTGTCTCCTCCCATCCTGCAAGGCATCCCAACCCCCCCTGGAGGACACGGGATGAGGAATGAGAACATGAGACCCGAGTAACAGCAGCAACGATAATTATGTCACCTTTGTATTAATACTAATAACTAAGATTCATTGAATTTACTATGTCACAGGTCCTGTGATGAGTGACTCCGCATGTACATCATTTTGTTTAATCCTTAAATAACATGGTGACAGTCCAAGTTCTGTTTTTATCTTCCTTTTACAAATGAAGGAAAGGAGGCACAGAGAGGTTAAGGAATATTCCCTAAATCACACAGCTAAGCAGTAGCAGAGCTGAATTTGAGCCTGGGACTGTCATTCCAGAGCTGTATGCCACTGCCATGGAAACAAAGGCCCATCCTCTTGCTGTCTTGTCTGGGGATGGCTTTGACCTAGGTGAGAGATAGTGTGAGAACAGTCAGGAGCTTTGGAAGCCCAATGGCTTCCTTGGGATTGATGAAATAATAAAAAGCACCACGTCATGATCAGTGTTCAAATTCATCCAGGCTGTAACTCACTCATTACAAGGGCAAAGAGCCATCATCTTCCTGCTCGGCCTAGGTTGGTTGATGTATTTAACAAGCCTTCTTGGAGCCGGGTGCGGTGGCGCAAGCCTGTAATCCCAGCACTTAGGGAGGCTGAAACAGGAGAATCGCCAGTTCAAAGCCAGCCTCAGCAACGGCGAGGCGCTAAGGAACTCGGTGAGACCCTGTCTCTACATAAAACACAAAATAGGGCTGGGGATGTGGCCCAGTGGTCGAGTGCCCCTGAGTTCAATCTCCAGCACCTAAATAAATAAATAAAAACCCTTCTTGGTGAATTCAAGGATCATTTTGTTTCTCTTCCTTAAGGAAGAGCCAGTGGTGTGACAGCACTTTTTTTGGGGGGTGGGTGCCAGGGATTGAACTCAGGGGCACTGGACCACTGAGCCGCATCCCTAGCCCAATTTTGTGCTTTATTTAGAGACAGGGTCTCACTGAGTTGCTTAGCACCTCGCCATTGCTGAGGCTGGCTTTGAACTCGCGATTCTCCTGTCTCAGCCTCCCTAAGTGCTGGGATTACAAGTGTGTGCCACCGTGTCTGGCTCCACTTCTTTCCAAGGGAAAATGGAATGGGATACCCTGGAAATGGAATGTAGCTGGATAGAGCCAGGATTGTGGGTGACGCTGCAGAAAAAGCCTTTGGCCCAATCACCTGCAGCCTCTGTGTGCGGCCTGGGATTCTGGGAATCCCGCCATTGGAAATCCAGTGGGTCAAGACACTACTGCTGCTAGAGGTCTTGTGTGTTTTCTCACCTTGCAGAAGGATCTGTCTTGTCTAGCTGTGCACCTGCTGGCTGCCAGCCCTGTCCCTAGCCTCTGTCTTGCCATGTGAACCTCAGGGTTAGATGTGTGTGGAGGAGCCAGAGGAAGTAAGAGAGATTTGATTCTTTCCCCTAAATCGTTCACAACCTAGTGGCAGAGATAAGACGTGGACGTAAATCAGGGCAACCGAGGAGGTGGAAAGTGTGCTCAATGTGACATGAGGCTTCAGAGGCAGGTGGCTCTCAGCTACTGAGGAAATGACCCAGGCACAGAACTGAGGACACTTTCAGAGTGGCATCTTCAGTGTGGCCAGAGGGTGAACGCTCTTCAGAAGGAAGAGCAGGTGAGCATGGTGTCATCCTCCATGTGAAAACTGAACCCCTCCTGGGGGACGGTCCCTGGCCTTCCCTTGCTGCTCAAGCAAAGGTCTCACCCAGGGACCCTGGTGTCTCTGGGTTGGTGTCCATCATTTTGCAGGCAAGAGGCAGTGGAAGGCCTGAGGGTCTGTGGTTTGAGTGCTGGATTAGATCAAGGTTTTCAATAAGGAGAAGCCTCTAGAACATGTGCTAGTAAGAGCTCATGACCTCTTGGAAAGCAGATCAAAAGCCAAGATGCTTGGTTGGTCCTATCATTGGTAGCAAGCAGAGGAAGGACAACAGGTGCCCTGAGCTTGTGATGACATGCCCAAGTGGGAAGTAAGGGGAACATGGAGACCTGGAACATGACTTTGGAGGATGAGACTGGAATACAAAGGGGCCCAGTAGATTAGCTATGAGGCCAAGCAGAGCAGATGCTTGCTGTCTAGTGGGGCCTCACTGGCCCAGCACAAGTCTCCTGGACCAGATGTCACACTGATTTCCCCAAGGCCCCTTGGGGATTGTAGAACAGAGCTGTGGCTTGGTTTGGGGGAAAGGGTTCCTGAGGAGATTTACAGAGGGAATTAAATATTTAGGATCTGAAACATGTCACTCAAGGTTAAAGGGAGGGGTTTCTCCATGATGGAGTGTGTGTGTCAGAGGTGTCCGTCAATACTGGATTTTTTTTCAGCATGTGAAAAGTTTTCTCTCAGCCTGGCGCAGTGGCACACGCCTGTAATCCCAGCACTTAGAGAGGCTGAGACAGGAGGATTGCGAGTTCAAAGCCAGCCTCAGCAACGGCGAGGTGCTAAGCAACTCAGTGAGACCCTGTCTCTACATAAAACACAAAATAGGGCTGGGGATGTGGCTCAGTGGTCGAGTGCCCCTGAGTTCAATCCCTGGTACCAAAAAAAAAAAAGAAAGAAAGAAAGAAAAGTTTTCTGTCTGAATCAACCATTTCTCCTCAGGACCCAGCAGGCTTCACTGAAGTAAAGAGCAGAGAGGACTTTAAGTTACAGGCAGGAGCAAACACCTATCAACTGTTTACATCAGAGACTGCTGATAAACATCAGAAGGCACAGCAAAGGGAGAATTTTTGTTGTTGCTGTTGTGCTGGAGACCCAGCCCAGAGCCTTGCACATGCTAGGTAAGCACTCTACTACTGAACCACACCCCAGCCCACACAAAGGGAGAAATTTAAATAACTGTGATTAACTTAGTCCTATAGAAGTGCATAAAATTGTATATTTCAAAAGGTCTTTTTATGTAATATTTGTTTTAGTCCACTCTCTGTTGCTATAACAGAACACCTGAGACTGGATAATTTATAAAGAGCAAAGGTTTATTTTTGCTGTGGTTCTGGAGACTGGGAAGGCACTGTCATCTTACTTCCCAGAGGACAAATGAGACAAAGGAGCTGACCAACTTTATACTAACCCACTCTGGCGAAAACAAATCCATTTTCCCAAGAACAAAATTACTCCTTTCATGAGGGCATACCCCTGATGACCCCAGATGCCTCCTAAATGCCTTGCACTGGGGACTAAGCCTCAACATGAGTTTGGTGGGGACAAACTACATTCAAACCACAACAGTATCTCACATTTTAAAAATTAGACTGAATTTTCACTAGTAAGTCGCTACCTGTGGTGAGATTTGGAAGTCAAGGATTTGGGAAGTTACGGATATTCCAGTTCACTCTTCAGGTGCTGAGGAAGAGCATGCAGAGATCTCACCCCTTCTGCCCCCAGAGAATGTCTGGGATTGGACAAACACAGACTCTAGCTGTGGGGGGTCCCTGGACTTCCAGTGTTCTGCAAACCCTTCTCTCTCCTTCCCCTGAGGGTCTTTTTTTTGGGGGGGGTGTACCAGGGATTGAACTCAGGGCTACTCAACCACTAAGCCACATCCCCAGCCCTATTTTGTGTTTTATGTAGAGACAGGGTCTCACTGAGTTGCTTAGCACCTTGCCATTGCTGAGGCTGGCTTTGAACCTGGAATTCTCCTGTCTCAGCCTCCCAAAGTGCTGGGATTACAAACCCCTGAAGGTCTCTATGACAAACTAAGCAACTCTGGAGGCCAGCTACACCATGGAGTTCAGGTTGGCGTTCATGCCAGGAGGTCCATGTCTCCAGCCAGCCTGTGTGTACACCTGAATCCAGGTTATTGTGAGAAGCTAGGGGGATTTGAAGGGAAGAGGGAGGAGTAGCTACAGGGCTAACCTGATCTTTAGGGGAAGTACAGGCCTAAGACCCCGTGCTGATAAAGGTGGGGGATATGGGTCCTTTGCATCTGATGTAAACCCACAGGCTTTCTAAAAAATCAAAAGCCTTCAAAATTTGCTTCAAAATTTGCCTGGTGTTCTACAAAATGCAATTTATTATTAGTATAAAGCACACAACAACATATAAATGTGATTTTTTTAGACACTATTAGGAAAAAAATAGAAAAAATTAAATTGGCCATTAATAGTTACTAATCAAACAAATTACAGAATGCATTTAACTGAATTTGATATGTGGATCTATATTGACATAGAAAAAGATGTATAGTTCATGTTGTTGAGTTTAAAAACAAAGAACATAACTGGGCGCGGTGGCGCACGCCTATAATCCCAGCAGCAGAGGCAAGAGGATTGTGAGTTCAAAGCCAGCCTCAGCAACTGCAAGGTGCTAAGCAACTCAGCGAGACCCTGTCTTTAAATTAAATTAAAAAAATAGGGCTGGGGATGTGGCTCACTGGTTGAGTACCTTTGAGTTCAATTCCCAGTATCCCCTCCCCAAAACAACAACAAGAACAGATATCTGCTAGGCACAACTAAATATTCTAGATAGTAACTCTAAAACAAATATAAGAAGACTCTGGAAGGTAGAGAGAAGGCAGGTCGGTTGAAGACCTCAGGATGCAAGGAATAACTTGAGAGTCCCCTGGCTTGCTTTTTGCCTCCTATAGTCCAGAAAGCAAGTGCAAAACTTATAACCTGGAAACAAACACCAGTGGGTGAAAAGAAAGTTCCCAGAAAGCCCTGCTGTCTCTAATTCAAGGATCATGTGAGGAGCAACCACGCACCAGCTCTCAGGGTGCAGCCACTCAACTCCAGCCAGACGCCACTCCAGTCACGCTGGTGGACCAACAGACTCCCATTGTTGAGGGGCTGGAACTCAGAGCTCTGGCTCCACACCCACTCCCGCCCCTGCCACACCCCCTGGGATGCTGTCAGAATAGGCCCAGTGGGGAGATAAGCCATAGGGTCACAAGTCTCCCCAGCCTCTCACTGCACATTTTCGTGGAATATATCCAAGGAGCCTGGACTTCCACTGCCATCCAGGGATTGTGCAGTGGCTCTCCTCCTCCTAAGTGGGTGGTGCCAGAGAAGGGCCAGCGAAAAGTCAGAACTTGTCCTATTGATCAGCAGTCACAGGCCACCCCAACCCAGTGTCAGTGGAGGCAACAAGGTGCAGAGAAAAATGAAGAGGAAAAAACCCCTTCACAGCCAGGCTGGTGTCTGCTGTGGCCTCACAAAATGATAGAACGTCCACGTCTGCCCAGCAATAATGAGTCCCCCAACCAGTGGCAGAAGAGGTCAAGTGGAGAACCTGGAAGTCCGTCTTTACCTAGCAGCAAAAGGCAGCATTTTCCTACCTGCCAGAGCAGTATTAAAGAATTCCTGATAAAGCAGGGTGTGGTGGCGCACACCTGTAATCCAGGCACTTAGGGAGGCTGAGACAGGAGAATTGCCAGTTCAAAACCAGCCTCAGCATTGGTGAGGCACTAAGCAACTCAGTGAGACCTTGTCTCTACATAAAACACAAAATAGGGCTGGGGATGTGGCTCAGTGGTCAAGAAGATCTCCATTTGAATGAAAAAAGACACCTGCACTAAAATGACCCCAATTTAGAATTCCCTGACCAAGATGCTAAAGTGGCCATCATAAAAGGCCATCATAAACAAGCAATTGCAAAAATGCTTAAAATAAGCTGGGTGCCATGGTGCACACCTGTAATCCCAGCGGCTCGGGAGGCTGAGACAGGAGAATCACGAGTTCAAAGCCAGCTTCAGCAAAGGGGAGGCGCTAAGCAACTCAGTGAGACCCTGTCTCTACATAAAACACAAAATAGGGCTGGGGATGTGCTCAGTGGTTGAGTACCCCTGAGTTCAATCCCTGGTACCAAAAAAAAAAATGCTTAAAACAAGTGAATACATTCTTAGCACACAAATAGAAATCTCAATAAATAAATAGAAGCACCAAAGGAGAACCAAATGAAATTTTTAGAGCTGAAAAACACAATAACCAAAATGAATAATAATAATCAAAAAACCCTCACTGGACGGACTCCATAGGAAAATAAAAGGAACAAAGAATCATGACCTTGAAGATCAAGACCACCCAATCTAGCCAGTTGTGGTGGCTCAAGCCTGTAATCCCAGCACTTAGGGAGGCTGAGACAGGAGAATCGCGAGTTCAAAGCCAGCCTCAGCAATGGCGAGGCGCTAAAGCAACTCAGTGAGACCCTGTCTCTACATAAAACACAAAATAGGGCTGGGGACGTGGCTCAGGGGTCGAGTGCCCCTGAGTTCAATCCCTGGTACCAAAAAAAAAAAAAAAGACCACCCAATCTGAAGAAAAGAGAGAAAATAAATGGAAAAATAAAAAGGAACAAAGCCTACAGTACTCATGGAACTATTTGAAAAAATTATGTCATCAGAGCCCCGGAAGGAAAGAGGGTGGAACTGAGGGACGTTCAAAGAAATAATGGCTCAAAGTGTCCTTAAGCTGTCAAAAGATACAAGCCTACATGTTCAAAAAGCTAGGTGAACCCTAAGTGGGATAAATCCAGAGTCATCCATGCCTAGAATCATCCTAGCCAATTCCTGAAATCTTAACACAAGTAAAATACCCTCAAAAGCAGCCTGAGAAGCTGGGTGTGGTGGTGCATGCCTGCAATCCCAGAGGCTCAGGAGGCTGAGGCAGGAGGGTCATGAGTTCAAAGCCAGCCTCAGCAAAAGCAAAGTGCTAAGCAAGGTCTCAGTGAGACCTTGTCTGTAAATAAAATACAAAATAGGGGTGGAAATGTGGCTCAGTGATGGAGTGCCCCTGAGTTCAATCTTCATACCAAAACAAAACAAAACAAAACAAAACAAAAACAAAAGCAGACTGAGAGAAGGGATGGATTACCTGTCAGAGGCAAGGACACACAGCAGACCTCAAGAGAAAACAAACAAAAACAACAACAAAACAGCACATTGAAAGGACAGCAGATTTTCCACCAGAAACCATGGGGTCAGAAGGAACTGAAACGTGTTTTTTTCAAGGGCAAAGCAATAAACATAGATGTGCACGCCCAAGTCCAAGGCTCTGTCTTTTGGTAGTAACACCCTTTGCCAGGCTGTCCTTTGCACATGCTTGACCTTCAAGCTTCCCACAGGGAGCTTTTCCCTACAGGGGAAAATAAACCCAGAGAGACTGGATGATCTGTCCAGACACAATCAACCAGCAAGGTATCACCGAGCCAGGATTCCACCCTGCATCTCCCTGGCACTTCAGCCACACCAAGCCTTTTCCAGCTTTGTCTAACATCACTATTTACACAGTCTTTGCCTTCCCTTGATACTCAGCATGATCCCAGGAGATGTCAGTATCACCCTCCTGAACAAATAAAGAGAATTGTGGCTCAGAGAGTTTGTGTGAGACACTGCAAGCCACACAGCTGCTAAGGACAGAATCTGAACTTGAACTCAGGTCTTCTAACCGCAAACATTTTGTTCTTTCCATGGCATTGTGTGCTTTCAGAATTAGCTGCATAGAAGCTGGGCGTGGTGGCACACACTTGTAATCCCAGCAGCTGGGGAGGCTGAATCAGGAGGATTGAGAGTTCAAAGCCAGCCTCAGCAACTTAGTGAGAAACTAAGCAACTCAGGGAGACCCTAAATAAAATATTTTTTAAAAGCTGAGGATGCGGCTCAGTGATTAAATGCCCCTGAATTCAATCTCTCGTACCAAAAAACAAATAAAAACAAAAAAGAATTAGCTGCATAAGGCAACAAGTTCTGAGTGTGTGGAAAGAGCCCTGGGTTCAATGGGTAGGGAGAGATGATAATGTTCTTGGGGCCAGAGAAAGGCTTTCTGGAGGAGATAAAGCCAAACCAGGCCTAAAGGCCGGGGGATGTTGCTAATGGGGCAGAAGCACAGAGTCTGCTTGGGAGTTTGGTACTGCTGAACCCCTGCAAAGGATAATGGGGCTGCAAGGCACGTGGGTCTTTTACTTCCAGGAGACCCAGGGTCCAGAGGCCTCATCCACCCCTGTTCCCTGCCGCCCCCAATTCTGGTCCCATCTCTCTCTTAGAATCCTTCAATGTCCCTTCTCCACTTCCCCAGGATGAAGTCCACACCCTGTGCTGTCTCACAGAGTCCTCTGTTCCTGTCCCTCTGCCTCAGGGCTTTCTACCTGGGACGTGCCTCTGTGGATGCCCGGGCGTGCTGGCTTCTCCCAGCAATGACTCAGTGAGCCACTTTTGTTGCAGGGAACCGCATGGGCAGGCCCGCCACTCCCTGGCCAGCCTCCTGCATCCAAAACAAACAGTCTGGTGGGCGGCATGTGGGCACCAGGATGAAGTGCAGCAGGGCACTTGAGGACAAGCAGGAGAGCTTCCAGAGGAAAGCTTGCTTGCTGTCAGGAAGCAAAGGTGGTGACCCCAGGATCGGGTCCGCAGAGCCACTATCAAAGCTGCGTGCTGAGCACTTACTATGGACTGTCAAGCCCCATCTCCACAGCCTCTCCTCAGCAGAGAGGAAAGTAAAGAAAACGAAGCTCCCGGAAATGAGCTGCTGTTCCTTGATGCCTCCTGGACTTTCCACTCTGGGATAAGGCTGTAGAGATAATTAAGACACAGCTGCCGCTTGTGAGGAAATCAAGGTCCCCTGATCATAGGTTACAGACACAGCGGGGTCACAGAGGAAAGAGGGTCATTTCTCCCTGAAAATGCAGAAAATGATGAATTTTGAATAGTAGACAGATTTTATTCATGAGGTTAGGGCTGAAGGGAAAAGCCATTCTGGGCAGAGGAAGAAATGTGAAAAAAGATGAGAGGAGACAACCTGAATGTCCATCAACAGGGGAAGGGAAGAATAAATTGTGGTGTATGCAGACAGTGGAATCGTAGTGAAACAGACTGTTCCTCCATTCTTCCCATGCCCCCTCCCCCATTATGGATCAGCATCCACTTATCAGAGAGAACATTTGGCTTTTGGTTTTGGGGATTGTTTGATTAGTATGATGTTGAGAGCAGGGATTCTGACTAAACTTTTTTTTTTTTGTACCGGGGATTTAACTCTGGGGCACTCGACCACTGAGCCACATCCCCAGCCCTATTTAGTGTTTTATGTAGAGACAGGGTGTCACTGAGTTGCTTAGCGCCTCACCATTGCTGAGGCTGGCTTTGAACTTGCGATTCTCCTGTCTCAGCCTCCCACAGTGCTGGGATTACAGGTGTGCGCCACCGCGCCCGGCTCCGAATGAACTTTTGTAACACATCTCCAGTGATGATCGTGCAGCAGGGCTTCATGTCCCTGGCGTGATCCCTCGTGAAGATCTTGCTTCTCCAAGGCTGCAGGACCTGGTGCCCAAGCCAGCTGGGGCCTCGTTCTGGAATGAGCAGACTGCAGGATTCCAGGAGGAAAGGTGCAAGGCGCTCTTTTCCCTGAAGGAAGTCTTGCATGAAGTGCTGCTGCGGCTCTGGCTGCTGCAGTCTCCAGCACGTGGCAGTCTCGTTTGGGCCCCCTGCAGACTTCTCAGAGCCAGCCCGTGAGATACACCTGCTCTTGGTGGGGGCCCAGGCGTGGCATCTCTTCTCACCCCCGAGATCCTGCTAAGGAGGCAAGAAAGCCGTGATTCAAATAAGCCACCATGGACTGGGTGGATAATTGTGAATGGAATTCATGCTGGAGACTTCTGGTTCTCACAGCTGCAGATAGGGACATCACCCTGGGAATTCTGAGTGTTGTTCTGTGCTGACTGCAGCTTCCATTGTTGGGCTCTGATTACAGCTTTTGTTTCACCATAAAGTACAGTTATTAAATGCCAGCCTGGAACAAAGATGTATTTACACGCCAGGGGGGCCCGGGAGGCAAGCTATTTTTAGAGCTGCCTCTGCTGTTGCCTGGGGGTGGGGTAGTGGTGGGAGATGGGGGCAACCTGGGAGCTTTTATTTTTATTTATTTATTTACTTTTTAGTACTGGAGTCTGGGAGCCTTTAGGTGAAAGTGAAATGTGTCTGAGGGAGCCAGGAGATTGAAAACAATGAAACCATCACAGTCCTGCCCTAGCATCCTGGGTCCTTCCAAGGCAGACTCTATGCCTTCCCCAACATCAGATCCACACGGGTCCTGCCCTCACCCATATTAAATTCCCCAAGATCCTACACTATATTCTCATCTCAGTCATCCTGATGTATGTGACCAATCAAAGAAATTCTAGAACTTGCCTACTGCCCCAGCCAGAGACTGACTCTGTTACTGCCTTGGCCAGGCAGGCTCAGGAATTGGGCTAAGCACCAACTGCTGCCAGATGGAGCCATTCTTATGCACCAGCACTTTACACGGTCAGGCTCAGAAGCAGGAGCTATTGTCATCTATTTTACAGATGAAGAAATGATAGAGCCCAGAGAAATGAGATAGGGAGCCAAAGGTCACTCAGCTGATCAGCGAAGATGAACTCCGGAGCTCTGCCTCTTTGCTTTCTCTTCCTGGGGTGGGGCCCATGATGGCCAAGGACACATAGAAGCTGTGATTCTGTGCTTTTCTTTCTTGGAGGAGTCAAAGCATAGCTTGCAGTCAGGCTTCTGGGACTCTTTTTTTTTTTTTTTTGGTACTGGAGATTGAACTCAGGGGCACTCGACCACTGAGCCACATCCCCAGCCCTATTTTGTGTTTTATGTAGAGACAGGGTCTCACTGAGTTGCTTAGCGCCTCGCTGTTGTTGAGGCTGGCTTTGAACTCGCGATTCTCCTGTCTCAGCCTCCCTAAGTGCTGGGATTACAGGCTTGCACCACCGCACTCGGCTGCTTCTGGGACTCTTGAGGCATCGGTTCTGGTTGTGGAATGTCAATAACCTCCTATGGCAAATGGAGATGGAGGAAAGAAGCCAGTGGCTTTTGACGGAAGGAGCTGGACAGGTCAGGGCGGGTTGTGAGCTCCTCCTCCCAAAGGCTGAGGAGCTTGTGAAGCCAAGATGGAATCATCCCCGGAGTCTCCTCTCCCTCAGCTTCTAGAGTGTTCTCCACTGTAACACAGCAATTAGCAACCTAGCTGTGGCTCTGGATGATCTCCTTGACTTCAGAAAACCTTGCTCTTCAAGTCTGAATGACACATTTGAGCAAGAGTATACATGTTTGATGATAGTGGGCAATTCTGCTCCTCAATTTTAGGGTTTACCAGCATCCCAGAAGGCCATATGTGGTCAGCGCAACAGAGATCATGGGACTCCTGGGGAGCTTCAGGGCTCCAATACTACCAGGGGATTTGCTATCAATCAGTCCAGATGTTTAGGGTTAGGTTTCTTGTCTGATGATCAGAAGGCCAGAAAGACCAGGTTCTGTCTTCCTTAAGTCTTTGAGGCCATCACCTCCCCCAACTCCCATTTTTTCTCCTTTCTGGGCTTGGAGTTCAGGCCAGCGGCTGACCTGTTCCGAAATCCTATTCTTTTTTAATATTTTTTAGATGTCAATGGACTTTTATTTTATTCATTTATTTATATGCAGTGCTGAGAATCAAACCCAGTGCCTCACATATGCTAGGCAAGTGGTCTACCACGGAGTCACATCTCCAGTCCCAGAAATCCTGTTCTTGACATCTGTAAGCAAGAAATTTGGAAGCCGGGCGCGGTGGCGCAAGCCTGTAATCCCAGCACTTAGGGAGGCTGAGACAGGAGAATCGCAAGTTCAAAGCCAGCCTCAGCAACAGTGAGGAGCTAAGCAACTCAGTGAGACCCTGTCTCTACATAAAACACAAAATAGGGCTGGGGATGTGGCTCAGTGGTCGAGTGCCCCTGAGTTCAATCCCCGGTACCAAAAAAAAAAAAAAAAAAAAAAGAAACTTGGGCAGTCCTTCATGCTCTTTCCTGAAGGAGCACTGTGGCCAGCCCTGGAAGGTGAGAATTGGCTGTAGAAGACTCCAGTCACCTCATCTGTAGTCTGAGTAGGTCCCTGAACTTGGCCTACCCTGGGTAATGACCAAGAACAATCCTGTCACTGGGTTGTTGCCAAGTGCGGGTGGTCGGGAAACCTCCTGGCTCCAGTCACAGAAGCAACACCCTGACCTTCTCAGGTTCTGGTTCCACTTTTACACTAAAAAATAGGGAAGAGCTGTTTTTCTCTCTCTGCTACCCAGTTTTTGGAGGTGACACAAAAGAACAAAGCTGGATTCAGAGAGTGTCCTGCTTATGTTTATTCTTGTTTTATCTTAGTGCTAATTTCTAGTAAGGGGATTACTCCTGGAATTGCTCCTTCTGTTTAAGTCCATCCATAAAGCGAGTTTGTGGCGTTCATCATTCAGCAGATGTATCTGTTTGAGGCGTTAAGGTTTGTCCAGAACAGATAAACTCTCTGTCCACGTGGAGGTTACATTCTAGGGGGACAGGCAGAAAATAAACAAGATAAATAAAACATATATGTAAGATATATGTTATACATACATATATAAAAATATAGTTGAGAAGTGAGATACAAACTGTCCATGGGAGCAGGGAAGTCAGATACTGTATTAGAGAGGCAGCCAGAGCTCAATAACTTTCCCTGAAACTTTGGATAAATCAAATGCCTTCTCTACTCTGTTCCCTCTTGTCCAAGGGGCTGATGTCTTTAGGGAGGATCCAGGGCGCACGCCAAGCATGAGTAAAAGGATGAAGATATATTTTCGAATGAAACACTGAAGTACTTTACACGAGCAAATGATGACAGTGACAGTGATGTTCTAAAGGTAAACTGCAGATCCTTGAATTCAGATTTCTCCTTTTTCTTCTTCTTCTTCTTCTTTTTTTTTTTTTTTGGTACTAGGGATTGAACTCAGGGGCCCTCAACCACTAAGCCACATCCTCAGCCCTATTTTGTGCTTTATGTAGAGACAGGGTCTCACTGAGCTGCTTAGCACCTTGCCATTGCTGAGGCTGGCTTTGAACTCATGATTCTTCTATCTCAGTCTCCCAAATTGCTAGGATTATAGGCGTGCGCCACCACACCCGACTTCCTTTTTCTTCTGAAGACAAGGATCCATGGAATATTCTAGCTTCCCTCAGTGCTTTTGGTGGGTCTTTAGTTTCTTGGTTTGCTTTCAGACTGTAATTTCAACAGGGAAATATTCCATGTTTTTTTCCCTTTAAATAACACCGAAAGCATTGTTATGTAACATATACCTCTCCATCTAAAAAAAAAAAAAAAAAAAAGGATGAGGAAAAGCAGAGACAGGTCTATTTTTTTCTTCTCCCTTTCCTCAGTCTCTGCACTTACTGGCTGATCAGAAGTGGTCGAGTTCTGCTTATAACCCAACCTCAAAGCAGCCCTGGAATTACTTTCCTGTGTGTCTTTGGGAAAACTGAATCATTTCTCTGGATTCCCTCATTGTATATAGATTTGGTGCTGAAGCTGGTCGTGGTGGCGCAGACCTGTAATCCCAGCGCTTTGGGAGGCTGAGACAGGAGGATCATGAGTTCAAAGCCAGCCTCAGCAAGGGCAAGGCGCTAAGCAACTCAGTGAGACCCTGTCTCTAAATAAAACACAAAATAGGGCTGGGGATGTGGTTCAGTGATCGAGTACCCCTGAGTTCAATACCCAGTATCAAACAAACAAACAAAAACAACAACAATAAAAAGATTTGGTGCTGAAAGCTAAACAATATTTGGGTTTTTTTTTGTTTGGGGAGTGAGGGTACTGGGGATCGAACTCAGAGCCACATCCCCAGTCCTATTTTGTATTTTATTTAGAGACAGGGTCTCACTGAGTTGCTTAGTTGCTTAGGGCTTTGCTAAATTGCTGAGGCTGGCTTTGAACTTGCAATACTCAGCTTCCCCAACTGTTGGGATTATGGGCATATGCCACTGCACCTGGCTATTTTATTTGGGGTTTCTTATACAAAAAAGAGCAAAGGAACTATTTTATATTCCTCAGTTGATGATGTCAAATGGTGTAACAATCAGGAGAATTATTTCCCTCTGGGTCCAAGCCAGAGGGAGTTGGAGGCTCTCTGCCTCAGTGGTCTGATTTCAGGGCTAGGGTTTTTAGATCAGTTAAAAAATGCTAAAGTTGAATTTGAATTTCAGATAAACAGGAAATGTCTGTTAAGTATGCCTCAAATATCCCATCTGGAATCTTCTAGGAGTCTAGAGCTAATAAGCTAGAGACTTCTTCCAGATCTTCAAGCCAGAGAAGGAATCAGGTGACATCTGGATTTTTATATGAAAACTCTTATTTTTAAATATCAGCCACACATTCAGTTAAACCAACAAAAACTCATTGTGTGGATCAAAGGAAACAGTCTGCTCTAGCTACTTTATAGACTCTGGTGAGGCCAAACCCTTTCAACCATTATATAGATGAGGAAATGAGGCCCCAAGGAGAGACAAGTGTCATTAAGGCTGCAGGGCTAAAAGGGTTTCTCAGAAGACAACAGAACAATCATCTTGGAGGAAAGGCAGCTGAGGAGGAAATCTGAGAGCCAACACTGGAACATTCCATACAGTTTGCAAGGTGTGCTCACTTTCATCAGCTTATCCAACTCTGAGAACAGTGTGTCCTACCTCAGGACATTGTCTCCTGTGCCATCTTCTGATAGGAAGGATGTTCTGAAAGGTGTTGAAAAAACATTTGGGAGGGGGAAGGATGTGATCTAAAGTTGTGCAGGGAGAAGAAAGAAACACAAAGGAATAAATTCAGAGTCTAGTGTGTGCTATGAACTGAGAAAGTTATGGTATGTAATTCTTTTCCAACTCTTTGCATTTTTGAAAAATTCTCATTCCTCAGATTTTGGCTCCAATATCACTTCCTCAGAGAACTTTTCCTGACCAGCCTTTCTGACACTATCTCTGCAGCTTGCCTGGCTGTTCACTGCATTAAAATTTGTTATGATCTTGCCGGCTCTGGACTAGCTTCCCTTACCTAAAGCCGGATCCCTGAGGTCAGGTACTTGGCACATAGTAGGTGCTCAACAAATATGTTAAATAGTTATAAATATTTGAGAACACATCCGCCCTTTAAGAATTTCGACTAATCCTTTAGGTTTCGCATAGCCACCTATACTATTAACAGCATTCTAATTAGGAGGTGAAGCTGCATTTCTCAGGGAGAAAGAAGTGGTTAATAGCGAAAAATTGTTGCTCGGAGGTAGAAAGCTCATACCGCAGTCTGTGAATTTATGCCTCCTGGGCCGATCGTGGGACGGTTTGCAAACAAATTTATCTGCCAGCGAAAAAAACCTCATTTTAAAGATCACTGCGCCTTGCAGCTCTAAGCGATGACATCAGAGAGCCCTGAGTTCCACCTCCGAGCCAAGCCTCGCGGTCCTCGAGAACTACGCGTCCCAGGATGCACCGCGGTGCAGGGGCCCGGCGCTAAGCGCGCGCCCCGCCCCGGCGCTCCTCAGGACGTGCCCTGGAACCAGGAAGACGACCGACGCCCGGCCCGCTACGTCGCCGGGCGCGCGCGGGGCCTGCCGGGACTTGGAGTTCTCGCGCACTGGGAGTGCCCGCTCTGGAATCTCAGCCGCCGTCTGGGGGCCGAGGCTACGCGGCCGCGCGTGCGCAGTGCGCGGGCGGGCCGTCGTGGGCGCCGCTGCCGGCCTCTGGGTGCCTGTGGGAGCCGGGGCCGCGGCGGCGCGGGTGCTCCGGTTCGAGGCCACGGTAAAGTGGGGCGTGTGGAGCGCGGCCGCGCCGGGGCGGGGTGGGGGTCGAGGGTGGGCGCAGAGCGAGGCAGCCGCGGCGAAGGGGAGGCGGCCGAGCGTCCGCCACGGGGCTGGCGGGCCGGTGAGCGCGGGGCCGCGCCCCCTCCCGCGCGCCGTGCACCTGGCGAGGCCGCGGGGCCGACTCACCTGCGCGCGGGCTGCAGGCGGCGCCAGGCGGGCAGGGCGGGGGCCGCGGAGCCCTCGGTGCTCTCGCCGCCCTCGCGGGGAAGCGAGGCGGCCCCTCCCTCCCTCCGAGCGCCGCCCGGGACGCGCAGCGCTTGGCCAGCTGTCCGGGGATTCCCGGCGGCGGCGCCTGTCGAGCGGTGCGGCTCCAGGCCGAGCGCGGCCGGCGGCGCGGGGCATCCTCGTCTGGGGTCGACTGCGCCTCCCCATCGGGGCTCGCCCGGAGGGCGTCGCGCAGGCGGGGTGATTTTCCCTCGCACTTCAGGGGTGCGGAGGGCCGGTGGGAGAGTCGAGTGGCTTGCCCAAGGTCACGCAGGTGGGACCAGGGAGGCGACCCGAAGCCAGGTCTGGGGGCTTTGACGCCAGCCTCCAGCCGCGGCTGGCGGGCGGCCCCGCGGGGTTTGTGGTTTATTTCAGATGCTTTCTATTGAGCTCCTGGATTGATCCTCGGAGGGGAAAGTGGTGTCATAACGAAAGCGGTCCTGATATTTATGGTGTCCTCAGCCTTGGTAGACTTCTAGTTAGGCTGCGCCGCGAAGCCGAGCCTCCAGTGTGGCGGGTCGCTTCTGAAACTGGATTGCTCTGTTGGGGACAGGTCCGGGAACACGTTTAAGGAGCAAATATTCAGGCAGTTTGTGCCATTTTCGCCTTCGATTTCTACTTCCACTCCTCTATAATACTTGTTTTTTTACTTTGCTGTTGATCGTTGTTTTATTTTTTAAATAAGATTTTATTTGCTTAAGCAAGTCATTGCCCTTTGTAAATTAGTTTTCTAGCTGGAAAATCTTGTTTCCTGTGTGTTTAATCACTGGAACAAGTAGCACACTCTGAGGTTTATACTATTGTCTTTTATCTCAGAACTGTTGAACGATCTGCATTATTTCCCGCCGAGTACCCAATGCACACACTTTCTATGTTTAGTGCCTCTATGTTTAGTGCCATTAAAAGAATTTACCGCAAAATTTCGGTGAGTGGTATCTGATTCAGAGAAAAACTTCGAAGAAAAAGTTCACAATTTTGTAAAACTATTTTCCTTTGCAATCTAAGAACTTGGAACCATTATTTCAGAAATAGTAAGATTTATTCGAAGATACCTGTTACTCTTCATACTCGTACTTTTTTTTTTTTTTTTCATATTGACACACTTGTGGCAAAAAATATTTCCCCAAATAAGTTTGTTTAAATATCTCTTATCTGGTCCAGATCTTCCCAAGAGAAATTACATTTTGGCATACTGATACATTTAAACAAGAATGTTAAGCTTGGCAGAGTGGCAGTTAATATTTATTTATTTAGGTACCGGGGATTGACCACATCCCCAGCCCTTTTTTTGTACAATGTCTCACTGAGTTGTTAAGCGCTTCCACATTGCTGAGGCTAACTTTGAACTCACGATCCTCCTGACTCAGCCTCCCAGCCGCTGGAATTACTGGCATGCACCACCGCGCCCTGATGAATTAATTTATGTTATAGTGCTATAAAATGGACAGCGTATTTATTGGCAGGTTTCTCTTGAAGAGTAAACCTGTATGGAGGCATATGGCTGTGAATTTGTCTTTTGGGCTAAGCAGGGGGAAACTTTTGCAACACTAAGATGTGACATATATGTTGCTTTTTATCTCACATTATCTTGTTAATTTGTAGTTGTATTTTAGATTTAGCGATGTAGCAAAATAGGAAAGAGAAGTGGTGTGTAAATTTGAGTTTGTCCTAGGCTAGGAAAGACTGTGGAACAGGATAAGTATACAATTGTGAGGAAACTGCCATGAGTTCATAAGCAGGAAGGACCTTTTTAGAAGCATTTAAGGATGTTAAGAATAGCATTGAGTTTTTTCTTTAAAAAGTCATTGTGGGCATTATTCAAATACTGGTTGATAACCTATGAGATGTAATGTTATTGAAGATTCCCAGGAAGATGCTTGGGAAAGGTAGGAAACATTTTACATTCTCAGAGGGACTTTCTCCTTAAAAATACTTGCTAGAGCTTTTTAAAAAGTGCTATTGCCTGAGCCTGAAATTTCTTCACTATTATTCTTTTTTTTTTTTGGTACTGGGGATTGAACTCAGGGGTACTCAACCACTGAGCCACATCCCCAGCCCTATTTTGTGTTTTATGCAGAGGCAGGTCTCACTAAGTTGCTTAGTGCCTCGTCATTGCTGAGGCTGGCTTTGAACTCGTGATTCTCCTGTCTCAGGCTCCCTAAGTGCTGGGATTACAGGCTTGAGCCACCGCGCCCGGCTTCACTATTATTCTTATAGTCATACTCCAAATCCCACAGTTTACTTGACCATCTCATTTGTAACCCAGAATGAAATCGAAGCAAAATTTATTAGCATAATTTAAGTCAAATTTTGATTTTGATATATTGTTTAATGCTTTGTTGTTGTTGTTTTCCAGTACCAGGGATTGAACTCAGGGTCTCACTGAGTTGCTCAGTGCCTCCCCTTTGCGGAGGCTGGCTTTGAACTCTTGATTCTCCTGTCTCAGCCTCCCAAAGTGCTGGGATTATAGGCGTTCGCCACCACATCCAGCAACGTATTGCTTAATGTTAGTTACTCTTGTTCTTGTTTAAGTAAGTCTGTCCTTTAAGAATGAAGAAGATAGTTTTCTGAATTGAATGTACTAATTATTCAAATGTGGCAATAGCTACATTTTTTAATTTAATTTATTTATTTATTCCACTTAGGTATACATGATAGCAGAATGCATTTTGATTCATTATACACAGATGGAGCACAACTTTTCATTTCTCTGGTTGTATGTGATGTAGAATCACAACGTATATGCAGTCATACATAAAGCTAGGGCTATGATGTCTATCTAATTCCACCATCTTTACTGTCCCCATGCCCCCTCCCACCCCTCTGACCAAATTTCCTCCATTCTTCCTGTGTCCTTCCCCACATTACGGGTCAGCATCCACTTATCAGAGAGAACATAATGGCATTTGGTTTTTTGGGATTGACTTACTTCACTTAGCTTGATATTCTCCACCTCCATCCATTTACCTGCAAATGCCATAATTGTATTCTCTTTTATTGTTGGGTAATATTCCATTGTGTATATATACCACAGTTTCTTTATCTCTTCACCTATTGAAGGGCATCTTGGTTGGTTCCACAGTTTAGCTATTGTGAATTGAGCTGCTATAAACATCGAAGTGGCTGCATCACTGTAGTTTGCTGTTTTTAAATCTTTGGGGTATAGACCAAGGAGTGGGATAGCTGGGTCAAATGGTGGTTCCAATCCAAGTTTTCTAAGGAATCTCCATACTGCTTTCCAAATTGGTTGTACCAATTTGCAGTCTCACCAGCAATGCGTGAGTGTTCATTTTGTTTTTATTAGATAAAAAATTGTCTAATTTGTCTATCTATAGAAAATTTTGAATACTCTAACAGTAACTGCCTTAAGTACTTCCCCCTCATGCCAGAACTGCGATCTTAGGTAACACACAATTTTTTTTCACATGCTTGAGCAGTTTACTTTTGGTAATGTTAAAACTTAATTTTAAATTTCAAGATTTTTTAAATCTAATTTAAGGTATGCAATAAATGGATTCAGAAGGATATAAATATTAAGTAGTATAGAGATTTTTTTGACCATTTATGAATATGCAGTCTTTGGAAACTTCCTGACATGGCATCAGAAAGGACTTAATGGGGCAGGAGCTTTTGGTAGCTTCCAATGTTTGCCTATAATGCTTGATTAATTTAAAAAACATATGGAATGTTTTTATATAAAAATAAAGCTTCATGTTGGTATTTACTGCAGCAGTAGGGCTCTTAAAATTAATGAGTAATTAAATTGTTTAACATTAAGTAGTATTTTTTCCTTGTGGGTACTATGTGCATTTGTAATTCCTAGAAGGTATTTAAACAAACATTTGCTGTTTATTTTAGAACAGCCTTTTTGACTAGTTGAGTAGCTTTGCTTTAGAATGATACTGCTTTTGGGAATTTTTACTTTCTTCGAACTGAAATTTTTGTTAAAGAATTATTTATTTATTTGATTAATTATTTATTTGTTAAAGAGTTATTTAGGATTTTTAATTGAATATAGTTTAAAATAAAGTACTATTTTCAAATGGAGCTCTATCAGACTTGTTAATCTGATAGCTTTATTCTCCCAAAAGTTATGGTTTTACCAAACCTTTAGGCAGCCTAGCCATTTATAGTTTAACCATTGAGTTCTAGATTCTGGGTTCATTTTAATGTCTTCTTGAAGAATGTACAGTTACAGACGCTTACAGAGTTGGGAGCAGTTTCAGAGAGCTTCTAAGGTCGTTATTACCCAGTACAGTAAATCATCCCTGAGAATTTCCATGTCAGGTGTTCTTCCCATTCCTGTGGGTGGTAATGCAGTAAGGTGTGTCTTCAGGTTATTTTACTTTATTTTTTTGGAGAGGGAACCAGGGATCGAACTCAGGGGTACTGGACCACTGAGCCACATCCCCAGCCCTATTTTGCGTTTTATGTAGAGACAGGGTCTCACTGAGTTGCTAAGCGCCTCGTCCTTGCTGAGGCTGGCTTTGAACTTGGAATTCTCCTGTCTCAGCCTCCCAGAGGGCTGGGATTACAGGCGTGAGCCACTGTGCCTGGCTGTCATCAGGTTATTGAGCAGTCCGAACCTGGTGTGAACAAACAAGACAATTTTAATTTTCACCATTCACTGCTTTCAACTGTGCTTTGTAGGGTGTTTTACTCCCTCCTTCCCCTGCCTCATGACATCATGGGTAAATGGTAGCTTTTCTATCATTTACAGCTATTAAAAGCTCCAGTCTGTTCTAGTTTAAACCATCATCTCATATTCAATTTAGAACTCCTTTCCTCCCTTACTGTGGCCAGCACTTGGGGAAGGGAGGGATTGTGGTATGCTTTAGGGTGCCTCTTTTCTCTTAAGAGATCTATTTGAACAGGGACAAGTCAGAAGAGAAGTGGAAAAAGACAAGTATTTCTTTTTCTTTTTGGTACTGGGGATTGAATTCAGGGGTACTCACCACTGAGCCACATCCCCAGCCCTATTTTGTATTTTATGTAGTGATAGGGTCTCACTGAGTTCCTTAGTGCCTCACCGTTGTTGAGGCTGGCTTTGAACTTGTGATTCTCCTGTCTCAGCCTCCCAAAGTGCTGGGATTACAGGTGTGCGCCACCGTGCCCTGCTAAGGCAAGTATTTCTTATCAGCTTCTCCCAAGCCCCTTGCCCCCTTTATTTGGGGTATGTTTGTGTGTTCGTACTGGGGATTGAACTCAGGAGCCACGTCTAAGCTACAACCCCAGACCTTTTTTTTTTTTTTTAAATTTTGAGATGGTCTCACTAAATTGCCCAGCTTGGTCTCAAACTTGTCATCCTCCCACTTCAGCCAAGTAGCTAAGGATTGTAGATATGTGCCGTCACACCCGGCTGAGATCTGAAACTTTGTTGGGCTGAAAGCTCTTTCTTGATTAATAATGGCAGGCCATTGATATGCACTGGTGGACAACCAAACTGACGTTTTTTAGTGAGCTCTTGCAGGGTATGAAATTTCCTGTAGCTAAACCTTTTCCAACCCACACACCACTTGCCTATTCCTGTGAGTGTGGGGAAGCAGGTGAGTTTGGGTGAAGATCTTTTTGCTCTGCAGCCAGATTTTTTGATAATGATAACACTGCTCAAGTTTAGGTGCTTCCTAATTTCCCCCTTATCCCACTGGAAACTCACTTCCTCTGATGGCAAACGATGGCTTACAGGCTGCATAAATATGTCCCCCTTTTCTGTATACTGCTACTTTTTATCAGTTCTTTGTTCCCCTGTTCAAATCAGCAGGCAGTCACTCAGTCTACCATGTAGTCAGACATTGAAATGGAGAATGAGATGCCAGTCTCTCCTCCTCCTAGATACTTTGATCTTAGTGAATGATTTCTCCTGGAGGCCTCCACTTCTGTTATTGGGTGAACACTAACCTTACGTCCCGTGTTCTCTCTGAAGACTTGGGAGATGTCTAATTTTTTCTTTCTCTTCTGCCGCTTGCTTCTGTAGAGGGCAAGGATGGTAAGGTGGTGGTTAGGGTGCCAGGGCACTCAAGTGTTTGTGTGACAGGGAGGTGAGGGGGTCATGCCTGACTCCACAGAGATTTGATTGTTTTTTTTGTTGTTGTTGTTGTTTTTGGTACTGGAGATGGAACCCAAGGGTATTTTACCACTGAGCTACATCCTCAGTCATTTTTATTTTTCATTCTGTTTTTTGGTACTGGGGATTGAACTCAGGGGTACTCGACCACTGAGCCACATCCCCAGCCCTATTTTGTGTTTTATGTAGAGACAGGGTCTCACTGAGTCGCTTAGTGCCTCGCCATTGCTGAGGCTGGCTTTGAACTCGTGATTCTCCTGTCTCAGCCTCCCTAAGTGCTGGGATTACGGGCTTGCGCCACTGCACCCAGCTCCCAGCTTATTTTTCATTTTGAGACAGTCTCACTAAGTTGCTGAGGGTGGCCTGGAACTTGCCATCTTCCTGCTCCAGTTTCCTGAGTTGCTGGAATTACAGGCTTGAACCAGTGTGCCTGACCAGATATTTGATCCTTGATGTTTGTATAATCCATTCTCTATCCACAGATACAACCAACCACAGATCAAAAATATTTGAGAAAAAAATTACATTTGTAGTGAACATGTAGAGACTTTTTTCTTGTCATTATTCCCTAATAATATAGTGTAACAACTCTTTACATAGCACTTATGTTGTATTAAGTATTAAAAGTATGCTGGAGATGTCTATAGTACAGGGAGGAAGTACATAAGTTATGTGCAAATACTGTGTAATTTTATATAAGGGACATCCACCTAATCCCTGTAGATAAGGAGAGATGACTATCTTCTTAGCTTTCTTTTTTTTCCCCAGAATTTAGGGCCACAGGACTAGGTTCACTCAGCATTAATTAACAAACAATACAAAGTCCTATGGGCCTAAGAATATCTCACTGTGCAGAATTCAATTTTTCCTTTATTTCTCTTTTTGATTTTTGTTTTGTTTGTTTTTTGGTTTACTTCCTGGTTCCTGACTGGTGAAGTGTTAACTATCTTAGTTTATGATTCTTTTTAAAGATCTCACTACACCTAAGAGCATAAGTAAAGATGAAGGACTAATCGTGGGGTTAATAATCTAATTTTAATTATTCTTGCCTTATGCTGGCTTTACTAGGAACATAAATCTGAACAGAAATACAGTGTTGGAACATTTTTCCTTCTGTTAACTCCAGTTCAATCTGCTGAATGATTTTTTTATATGATGAGGAAAAAGTAACTTTCTTTTTTTTTAATATTTTTTTGTAGTTGTAGATGGGCACAATACCTTTATTTTTATTTGTTTTTATGTGGTGCTGAGGATCGAACCCAGTGTCTCGCACGTGCTAGGCAAACATGCTACCACTGAGCCACAACCTCAGCTCTAGGAAAAAGTAACTTTCTATCTGAAAACATTAATTTTTTTTTTTTTTGTACTAGCGATTGAACTCAGGGGTACTCTACCACTGAGCCACATCCTCAGCTCTATTTTTTGTGTTTTATGTAGAGACAGGGTCTCACTGAGTTGCTTACTCGCTGTTGCTGAGGCTGGCTTTGAACTCGAGATTCTCCTGTCTCAGCCTCCCTAAGTGCTGGGATTACAGGCTTGTGCCACCGGGCCGGGCTGAAAACATTAATATTTGATGTAGTAATTATGGGTTTACTTAATACTTCATTCAGCAAATAGTTTTTGAATGCCTTCCATGTGCCAGCTGCTGTTTTAGGTATTGGAGAAATGGCAGTGAATAACATTTAAAAAAAAAAATTCTTAGCGTGGTGGTGCATGCCTGTAATTCCAGTACTTAGGGAGGCTGAGACAGGAGAATCGCGTGTTCAAAGCCAGCCTCAGGAACAGCGAGGCACTAAGCAACTTAGTGAGACCCTGTCTCTACATAGGGCTAGGGATGTGGCTCAGTGGTCAAGTATCCCTGCGTTCAATCCCCAGTACCAAAAAAGAAAAAAGAAAAAATTCTTGCTCTCATGGAGCCTGTATTCCACTGTGAGGAAACAGGAAAATAATGGTGAAGTGTATCATTTGTTACATATTGACCAGTGCTAAGAAGAGTGAGGAGGAAGGGGAAGGGAAAAGTGGCAGGTTAGTTTGGAGGCCTTAGGGAATGCTTCACTAAAGAGCCACAACTGAGTTAGAGTTAAAAGGCTCTGAATGGGGCAAGCTATCTGGTGCCCCAGGGGCCAGATGAGTGACCCACATGGGCAGGGGTGGGATGGGATGAGCTGGGAGGAGGTAAGGCCTATATTTTTTATAAGCCTTTGGCTTTTACTTTGAGTGGGATGGGATCCTATTGAAATAATGGTTCTTAACCTTGGCTGAACATCAGAATAATCTGGTCAACAGAGTATTCAGGGCTGGAGATACCAATTTGAAATCCTCATTATTTAGACATGTGAAAATAACTGAACTCTCCCTGAGACGATGTAAATAGAAAAAGGTCCACAGTCTCCCTGAACACTCCTACACAGAGAGGTCTGGAAGATGAAGTATTCATTAGGGTTTCTGATGTTCTTTAGGATAATAATTACAATTATTTCATTTAAAAAAATAGCTTTATTGAGAAATAGTTCACCTCACTTAATTCACTCATTTAAACTGAAGAATTCAGTGGTTTCTAGTGTATTTGCAGTTGTGCAGCCATCACTACAATCAATTTTAGAATATTTTATCACCCTCGGACCTTCCCATCCCTAGTCAGTTCATTTCCCTCTTATCCTCCATCATTTCTGTCCTCAAGGGTTTGCCCATTCTGGGTATTTTCTATCAGGGGAATCATGTAAGGTGTATTCTACTGAGAGAAGTGTTATCTATTAGGACGTAGCTTCTAGGTGGATTAGATTCTAAATTGTTTAGTAAAGGTGGTAGGGCTCTAAAAGCCTTCCATTGTAAAGATGCATTTTCCTCTTTGCTATTAGTAAGAAAACTGGGTGGGATTTTGAGGCCTTATTAATATTCTGTTCCCTAACAATGTCTCATCTGGTAGTTTTAGTGTTCATTAAAGATGTTTGCTTAAATTACTGAATATATTAGGATTGCAAAGTGGTGATTTTTTTTTTTTTTTTTTGGTACTAGGGATTGAACTCAGGGGCACTCGACCACTGAGCCACATCCCCAGCCCTATTTTGTGTTTTATGTAGAGACAGGGTCTCACTGAGTTGCTTAGTGCCTCACCATTGCTGAGGCTGGCTTTGAACTCGCGATTCTCCTGTCTCAGCCTCCCTAAGTGCTGGGATTACAAGCATGTCCACCACGCCCGGCTAAGTGGTGATTTTTTTATTACTGTTGTACTTTTAAAGATGATGAATACATAGTATTTCAAATTCAGATGCATTGTACAGAGATTTTCCTTTTGTTTTGTGTTTGTACTTTTTTCTTTGCTGTGAAAATCTTAGTTCCTAATAACAAATGTTTTTTTATTTTTTTGGGGAGGAATGGGGTGGGTACTGGGGATTGATCCAGGGTGCTCTGTCTGAACTGCTGAGGCTGCCTGTGAGCTTGCAGTTCTCTTGCCTCAGCTTCCAAAGTTGCTGAGATTACAGTGCCACCATACTCTACTTTATTTTAAAATTTTATTTTAAATATAATCAATAGAGTCAATATATATTCATTATCTATGCTGTACATAAATCTTATATATATTATACTTTCACATTATAATACCAATTAGGAATGCTAGATCTCAAGATAAATGCATATGATTTGTTAAATAGTGCCAAATTCACCTTGATAGGCTTTTACCATTTTGCATTCTCACTAGCAGTGTAAGAGAGTTCTTATTTTCTTACAGCCTTACTAGTATAGTGTTATCAAACTTTGGAATTTTTTCTGGGGGGTATCTGAGATTGAACTTAGGGGTACTTAACCACTGAGCCACATCCCCAGCCCCACTTTGTATTTTATTGGACACAGAGTTTCTCTGAGTTGCTTAGTGCCTCACTTTTGCTGAGACTGGCTTTGAATTCTCAGTCCTCCTGTCTCACTCAGCCTCCCTAGCTGCTGGGATTACAGGCATGCACCACTGTGCCTGCAAACTTTGGAATTTTTGCCAATGAGATAAATGGAAATAGTGTTTCTGTGTAGTGTAGATTTATTTATTTATTTTTTAGAAAGTTTTTAACCAGGCACCGTGGTGCACGCCTGTGATCCCAGCACTTAGGGAGGCTGAGACAGGAGAATTGCTAGTTCAAAGCCAGCCTCAGCAATGGTGAGGTGCTAAGCAACTCAATGAGAACTTGTCTCTAAATAAAACAAAATAGGGCTGGGGATGTGGCTCAGTAGTTGAGTACCCTCAAGTTCAATGCCCATTACCAAAAAAAAAAAGTTTTTTAATTATCATTTTTGTACTGGGGATAAAACCCAGGGATGCTTTGCTACTGAGTTACATTCCCAGCCCTTTTTTTAAAATTTTACTTTTTATTTTAAGACAGAGTCTGGCTAAGTTGCTTAGGACCTTGCTAAATTGCTGAGGCTGGCCTTAAAATTGTGATCCTCCTGCCTCAGCATCCAGAGTTGCTGGGATTATAGATGGACGCCACAGGCTTAGATAATTCTTTCTTTCTTTCTTTTTTTGGTACTGGATATTGAACTCAGGTGTACTCAAGCACTGAGCCACATCCCCAGCCCTATTTTGTGTTTTATGTAGAGACAGGGTCTCACTGAGTTGCTTAGTGCCTCACCGTTGCTAAGGCTGGCTTTGAACTTGCGATTCTCCTGTCTCAGCCTCCCAAAGTGCTGGGATTACAGACGTGCATCACTTAGTTAACTTTATTGTTCTCTATTTCATTAATTTCTTTTCTAATATTTATAATTTCCTTTCTATTTTGTTTAACTGTTCTTTTTCTAACCAATTAAGGTGGCACTTTACATCATTGATTTTAGAGCTACTTTTCTAATGAGAGCATTTTAAATCTGTAAATTTCCCTCTAAAACACTTCTAACTGCATACCACACATTTTGACTTTTTACATTTTCATTCAGTTTTTAAAAAGATTTTTGGATTTCTCTGAATTTGTTTTTATTTCATCCATGGTTTATTTAAACGAATGCCATCTTAATTTTCAGTAGCTGTCCAGGTGATAATTCCATCTGTAGTATTAAAAACTAACAAAAATCCAGAATGGTGTGTGGCAGTGTACACCTGTAATCCTAGTGATTTGCAAGGCCGAGGCAGGAGAACCACAAATTCAAGGCTAGTCTCAGCAATTTAGAGAGACCCTTAGCAACTTCACAAGACCCTGTCTCAAAATAACAAAACTACCTGGGTGCGGTGGCTCAAACCTGTAATCCCAGCATTTAGGGAGGCTGAGACAGGAGAATCGTGAGTTCAAAACCAGCCTCAGCAATGGCAAGGCACTAAGCAACTCATTGAGACCCTGTCTCTACATAAAACACAAAATAGGGCTAAGGATGTGGCTCAGTGGTCGAGTACTCCTGAGTTCAATCTCCAGTACCAAAACAAAACAAAACAAAACTAAAAAGGATTGAGGATGTTGCTTAGTGATACTTGAGTTCAATCCCCAGTACCAAAAAGAAAAAAAAATATCCAGAGAGTTATAGTAATAATAATATATCTTGAATGCTTTATGCAGGTTTATTATTCCTAATTCACAAATCTGAAATGCTGTGAAACGAAAACCATTTGAGTGTTATGTTGGCAGTCAAAAAGTTTCAAATCTCGGGCTGGGATTGTAGCTCAACGGTAGAGCACTTGCCTCGCATGTGTGAGTCACTGGGTTCGATCCTCAGCACCACATAAAAATAAATAAAATAAAGATATTGTGTCCATCTACAACTAAAAAAAATTTTTAAAAAAAGTTTCAGATCTCCACTGGACATGGTAGTGCATTTCTGTAATCCCAGCTACTCTGGAGGCTAAATCAGGAGGATCATAAGTTCGAGGCCAGCCTGGGCAATTTACTGAGATCCTGTCTCAAAATAAAAAGGGCAGGAGATGTAGCTCAGTGGTAGTGTTTTCCTAGCATGCATGAGGCTCTGGATTCAATCCTTAGCACCATATATAAACAAAACTTTCAGATCTTAGAGCATTATAGATAGGCAAAGTTTTGATTAGGAATGCTCAGCTGGTAAAGTCTACGCAAATATTCCAAAATCCTTAAAAACTCTGAAACTTGAAATGCTTCTGGACCAAAGCATTTTAGATAATACGTAAGGTTTTTTTTTTTTTTTTTTTTTTTTTTTTTGGTGCTTTCTAAGAACAATTCATTACCTTCCACTGTTCTTTAAGTTGACCCAGCTCACTAGCACAGTTCCCTCCTGGGCTTCCTCATGCAGTTGCTGTCACATGGCAGCTGGCACTCCAGTTTTCTGCAGCTTGACTAGGCCGGATGATAAAGCTATCCTCTTCACTCACTCTGCTGGGATGGCCAGGACAGATGGGTGTGGGCTGGCCACGTCTCCCCACACAGCTTCTCTGTGGAATAGTTGGCTTTTACACAATATGGCAGTCTTAAGTTAGATTGTACATGTGAGGTTTTTTTTTTTTTTTTTTTTACATAGATAATTTATCTGGTCTACTTTTTCAAAATTAGTAAGGTAAAATTCATTGGCATATTAAAACATCCTGTAAGTTTATTTTTATAAATTGAGGTGAAATTAACATGACAAGCTATTTTAGTGTTTCCATTTGCTGGTGCTTTTTTTCAATTTTTATTTATATTTTGGTACTGGAGGTTGAACTCAGGGGTACTCGACCACTGAGCCACATCCTCAGCCCTATTTTGTGTTTTATGTAGAGACAGGGTCTCACTGAGTTGCTTAGCACCTCACCATTGTTGAGGCTGTCTTTGAACTCGCGATTCTCCTGTCTCAGCCTCCCTAAGTGCTGGAATTACAGGCTTGCGCCACCGCGCCCAGCTCATTTGCTGGCATTTAATACACAGTTATGCAAACCAGCACCTTAATCAAAAAGTGTCAAACTATTTTTTTTTAAATATTTTTTTGTTGTAGATAGACACAATATCTTTATTTTATTTATTCATTTTTATGTGGTGCTGAGGGTCAAACCCAGTGCCCCATGCATACGAGGCAAGAGCTCTACCACTGAGCCACAACCCCAGCCCCGTGTCAAACTGTTTTTATCACCCATACCTATTAAGCAATTTTCCCCTAATTCTTCTTTCCCCCTAGGCCCTGGCAATCAGTAATCTACTTTCTGTCTCTATGGATTTATCTTTTCTAGATCTTTCATATAAATGAGTGGTACAATGTGTGACTGCTTGTTGCTGGCTTCTTTAACTTAGCATTTAGAGGTTCATCCAGACTGTGACATGTATTGGTACTTTATTCCTTTCTTGTGTTCTGTCTGAATAATATTCCATTATAGGTACATACTCTGTTTATTTATCCCCTCACTTGGTGGCTGTTTGGGTTGTTTCCCCTTTTAACCCTTAAGAGTTGTGCTGCGGGCTGGGGTTGTAGCTCAGTGGCAGAGCGCTTGCCTAGCTTGCGTGAGGCACTGGGTTTGAACCTCAGCACCACATAAAAATGAACAAACAAAATAAAAGCATGTTGTCCATCTACAACTACAAAAAAAATTATTATTATTATTTTTGGTACCAGGGATTGAACTCAGGGGCACTCAACCACTGAGCCACATCCCCAGCCCCATTTTGTGTTTTATGTAGAGACAGGGTCTCACTGAGTTGCTTAGCACCTCGCCATTGCTGAGACTGGCTTTGAACTCGTGATTCTCCTGCCTCTGCCTCCCAAAGTGCTGGGATGACAGGCATGCGCCACCGTACCTGGCTCCTTTGTGCATTTTTAAATTGAGTTGTTTTTTGTTAGAATTATTTATATATTCTGAATGCTAGACCCTTATCAGCTATATAATTTGAAGATAATTTCTCCCTGTAAATTTTCACTTTCTTGATAATCTTTTTTCCGGTACCAAAGACTGAACCCAGGAGTACTTAACCACTGAGTAACATCCTCTGACCTTTTTTTTTTTTTTTGGTACCAGGGATTGAACTCAGGGGCACTCGACCACAGAGCAACATCCCCAGCCCTCTTTTGTGTTTTATGTAGAGATAAGGTCTCACTGAGTTGCTTAGCGCCTCGCCATTGCTGAGACTGGCTTTGAACTCACAATTCTCCTGTCTCAGCCTCCCTAAGTGCTGGGATTACAGGCTTGTGCCACCAGGCCCAGTTAAATCCCCTTACCTTTTTATATTTTATTTTGAGACAGGATCTTACTAAGTTGCTTAGGGCTCGCTAAATTGCTGAGGCTGGCTTTGAACTTGTGATCCTCCTGCCTCCTGGGATTACAGATGTGCACCACTTTACTTCGCTGTTGATATCCTTTGATGCACAAAAGTTTTTAATTTTAATGAAGTATAATTTATCTTTTCTTTTGTTGTTCATGCTTTTAGGGTCATATCTAAGAATTCATTGCCAAATCCAAGATTACAAAGATTTATTTTTATTTTCTTCTAAAAGTTTTATACTTTTAGCTCTTATATTTAGATTGTTAATCTTTTTTTTTGGTGTGGTGTGAGGTAGGAGTCCAGCTTCATTCTTTTACATGTAGATATTCAGTTATATCAGCACTGTTGGTTGAAAAGGCTGTTCGTTTCCCATTGAATGGTGCTAGAATCAGTGCTGAAAATCATTTACCAGTAGATATGTGGGTTATTTCTGGGCTCTCAATTTCTTATCATTGGTCTATGCCTGTCCTCATGGCAGTACCACACAAGTTGATAGGTTTTTTTGTTTTTGTACCAGGGATTGAAATCAGGGTTACTCCTCCACTGAGCCACATCCCAAGCCCTATTTTTTGTGTTTTATGTAGAGACAGGGTCTCACTGAGTTGCTTAGCGCCTCGCTATTGCTGAGGCTGGCTTTGAACTCGCAATTCTCCTGTCTCAGCCTCCCAAAGTGGTGTGATTACAGGCATGCGCCACTGTGCCCGGCTAGGAGTTAATAGTTGTTACTTTAGTATATGTTTGGTATACAATATTAACTTTTTAAGGTTTGATTAGAGTTTAGATGCTCTTTGGAAAGCTTCATTGAAGGGATTTTTTTTTTATAAGTGCTACATTTATAACACACTTAACACATACTTTTTTCTCCACTTTTTTTTTTTTTTTTTTTTTTTTAGAAATAATGCATTTATTGGTGCATTATTGTTGTATTTAATGGTGGGAGTTGTTTTTTTTCTTAAATATTTTTTTAGTTGCCAATGGATCTTTATTTTATTTTATTTATTTATATGTGGTGCTGAGAATCGAACCCAGTGCCTCACACATGCAAGGTAAGTGCTCTACCACTGAGCCACAACCCTAGCCGCTGGGATTTGTTTTTGTGTGTTTATTCATGCACATGGTCAGTATAATTTGGCCAGTGTCATTCCCTGGTATTTCCCTTTTCCCTTCCCTCTTTCTTCCCTGTGGTCCTTTTCGTCTACTCTGCTGATCTCCCTTTGATTTTCATGAGATCCTCTCTTCTACATCTTTGTTTTCCTTTTTCCTCTCTGGCTCTCTGGATCCATATGAGAGAAACATATGATCCTTTACCTTCTGAGTTTGACTTATTTCACTTGCCATAAAGTTTTCTAGTTCCATCCATTTTCCTGAAAATGACATGATTTCATTTTTTTTATGGCTGAATAAAACTTCATTAGCTGGGATGTAGCTCAGTGGTAAAGTATGCTTGCCTAGCATGTATAAGGTCCTAGGTTCAATCTGCAGCACCTCTGAAAAGAAAAAAAACAAACAGACCTCCATGGATAACACATACATTTAATGGATAACTTCATTTGCAACTTTTTTTATTTTTTATTTTTTGGTGCTGGAATTTGAACTCAGAGGCACTCGACCACTGAGCCACATCCCCAGCCCTATTTTGTGTTTTATGTAGAGACAGGGTCTCACTGAGTTGCTTACCACCTTGCCGTTGCTGAGTCTGGCTTTGAACTCGCAATTCTCCTGTCTCAGCCTCCCTAAGTGCTGGGATTATAGGCTTGAGCCACCGCGCCCGGCTATTTGCAACTTTTTGATGTGTTTCACCATTTCTCTGAATACAAAATAATGATATCCAATATCAGACTGCATTGTAATTGAATCTTTGCTGGGAGTTAATTTACCTAGAGCCTTTATTTTTAAATTTTTTTTGGTACCGGGGATTGAACTCAGGGGTACTTGACTACTGAGCCACATCCCCAGCCCTATTTTGTGTTTTATGTATCTCATTGAGTTGCTTAAGGCCTAGCTAAATTGCTGAGGCTGGCTTTGAACTCACGTCTCAGCCTTCAGTGCTGGGATTAGTGGTGTGTGCCACTGTGCATGGTTTACCCTTGAGCCTTTAAAATGAAGAATTAGTTATACAAATTCAGTCTGCCAAAAAGTATGGTGTTGCTGCCTCTGCAAATATAGGAACAGCTTTCTCCAGATTGGACTAAGCCTCACATCAGGAAGATCACACATCTGTAGTTTCTAGATCAAAAATGGTTAGAAACACTGCTGTTTCCCCTTATCCTGGTTTACAACAAAAGTTTCAGTACTTTAGAACCAGAATATGATATACCTCTTAAGTTTCTTTTAACCTGTACTTCCTCTTTCTTTTTTTCCCTTCGGTAATTTATTTGCTGAAGAAACTAGGTAGTTTGTCTTTTAGTTTCCCAATCTGGCTTGGGATTGGATCTCAGTATTGCTGATTGGATCCCTGTGGTGCAGTTTATTATGTTCCTCTTTATTCTGAATTTCCTGTCATTGGTAGTGAGATATAAGGGGACCCAGTAACTCAGATTTAGATAAAAACATTTTTTGTTTTTGTTACACATTCACTTCATAAGAGCTTTAGAGAGATAGGATGGTGTAGAGCTTAGAAAGGAGCTCTGGAGTCCAGGAATCTGGGTTAGAGTTTTGATTCTTTTCCTACTAGTTCTGTAATCCAGGGTAGTTTCTTCCTGTCAATATTGATGTCTTTATTTGTCAAATGGATTGATGATGCCTACACATAAGGTTGTTTTGAAGATTAAGATAATATATGGAAAAGAACTCTGCACAGAACCTATAATAGAGTAGTAAATGGTATGTGAACATTAATGATTATTGCTTTTGTCTTATGATAAATTTAAATATTCTAAAACAATCTAAAAGGTAGATTTTCTTGATAGGAAATTAAAATTTGGAAAGCCAGTTTTTGACTCACTTGCGTTTATTTCAGGGTGAAAGTAAGTAACTTATTCAGCTTAGAGGTACAGCTTTTCTTTGTCCCTATCGGTGTGAAGAATAAATTTCATTTCTAAAGTGATTTATGTGCATGCTTCAGATGTTGGCAAAAATTCTTTTTAACTGGCTTCACCTAACATTGAGAAGTAGGCTGCTTGTTGAACAGACTGCACGATAGCAAAATTTAATCTTGCATCCTACTGCAAAATACTTTTTTCCCCTAGGGAGCTTACTATTAATGTTTTTATTTTACAGTGTAATGTTCAAGCCCAGAAATGCCTTATGTGGATCGTCAGAATCGCATCTGTGGTTTTCTAGACATTGAAGAAAATGAAAACAGTGGGAAATTTCTTCGAAGGTACTTCATACTGGATACCAGAGAAGATAGTTTTGTATGGTACATGGATAATCCACAGGTTTGTAAAATCCAAAGATTACTTTTTAAAAGCATAGTAAAACTTTATTTATTACATCATTTGATATATACTCTATAGGCTTTAGGATTTGTTTTCCTAGGTAATAATATGTTTAGATTTTTTTCCTCTGGCTCTACACTGTACACTGTCTGCCTTATCTGTACCCATGACCCTTATTGTCTTGTTTGAGTTTTAGAAGGTAAAACTATATCATATGATAAAAATTTATGCGTGTGTGTGTGTGTGTTTCTCTTCTTGGGAGAGAAATATTATCTCCAGATTTTTGTTTTTAAGTCTTGTTATTTAATTTAAAATTAAAAAGTTACCTTGTTTAACAGTTACTTTCCTGGACATTTCTGTCCTTTAAGCATGTGTGTAAATAAAATTTAAATCAGCAATAGTTATCAATTAAAAATTTTTCTTTTGTAATTGTAAATGGACAGGATGCCTTTATTTGTTTATTTTTATGTGGTGCTGTGGATCAAACCCAGTGCTTCACACATGTTAGGCAAGTACTCTGCCACTGAGCTACAGTTACAGCCCTTTATCGATCTTTTTTTTTTTTTTTTTAATATTTTTTAGTTGTCAACGGACCTTTATTTTATTCATTTATTTATATGTGGTGCTAAGAATCGAACCCAGTGCCTCACGCATGCTAGGCAAGCGCTGTACCACTGAGCCACACCTCAGCCCCCTTTATCAATCTTAATACATCAAAATAATATATGTTCCAGAAACTTGGGAGGCTAGGCAGGAAGATTGCAAGTTCAAAGCCAGCCTCAGTAACTTAATGAGGTTCTAAACAACTTAGCAAGACCCTGTCCCAAAAATGAAAAATACAGTTGACTGGGGATGTGGCTCAGTGATTATGTGCCCCCTGGTACTGTGTGTGTGTGTGTAAAATAATTAATAAATAAATATTATATGTACAGATTTTTAAGTTAGGTTTGTATACACTTAAATAATTTAATGGAAAATTCTGTGAACTAAAATTACTGTGTAATGGTAAACTTAAGAGAAGACTCAGTCTAAATATCTGTGGCACCAAGTAGAAACACACCTAGATTAGGCATTCTGCAAATACATTTTCTTTCTCTCTCTCTCTCTTTTTTTCTTTTTGGTATTGGGGATTGAACTCGGGTACTCGACCACTGAACCACATCCCCAGCTCTATTTTGTGTTTTATGTAGAGACAGAGTCTCACTGAGTTGCTTAGGGCCTTGCTAAATTACTGAGGCTGACTTTGAACTCTTGATTCTCCTGTGTCAGTCTCCCAAAGTCCTGGGATGCAAACACATTTTCAACTTGCATGCCTGCCCTGTTTATGTTCAAATCTTAACTTCCACAAATGCTTTTCCACCTATCTAAAATCTTACTCCTTTGAAAACAATGGATAATTGAGATACAAAACCTCAATTAACTCCACATGTTAAAAGGGGATGTGCATGATTGTGATAGAAAATTTTAACTCATTTTGATTTGAGATGTTGTATGTCAGATAGAGACTGTTACTTTATTTCTTTTAAATGTGTTGAGGATTGAACCCAATGCTTCACACATGCTAGGCAAGCACTCTACCACTGAGATGCAACTCCAGCCCGGACTTATTTACTTATTTATTTTTTGGTACCAGTGATTAAACCCCAGGGGCACTTAGCCACTGAGCCACATCCTCAGCCCTTTTTTAGATTTTTTTTTGAGATATGGTCTCACTGAGTTTCTTAGGGCCTCTCTTAAGTTGCTGAGGCTGGCTTTGAACTTGTGATCCTCTTGCCTCAGCCTCACAGGCCACTGAGATTACAGGCGTGCACCACCACCCGTGGCTGGCCTATTACTTTTTTTTTTTTTAAAAAATACTTTTTTAGTTGTTGATGGACCTTTATTTTATTTATTTATATGTGGTGCTGAGAATCGAACCCAGTGCCTCAGGCATGCTAGGCAAGCGCTCCACCACCAAACCACAACCCCAGCCCTGGCCTATTACTTCTTGATAACTTAAACTACTTGTTACTCTTGGACATATTTAGTTCTTTTATTTTATAGTGTTAGACTTGAATGTCAGTCACTATAATGCCATATATGAACTGAAATAAATATACTTAAATTTTATTGTTTGCAAATCATTGGAATAAATGTCACAAATTAAAAATTAGGATCCCAGTTTTAAGGTATGTGAGAGATCTAAAAATAGAAATAATCTGTGAGTAATTTTCAAATTTTTTTATTTGTGAGACTCTATTTCAAATAAAATTAGTCACAAGTGTTCAAAATGGAGATGTATGTTACAAGGAAATATGTGCAAAGCAGGGTTGAGTCCCTAGCAAACATCTCCTCCAGTCAGCTTCTTGTGCAGGTAGGGAACATAATGTCTAGGAAAGAGCAGGAACTTGTGGGAGAATCCATTTTGTTTCACAGAGCCAGCACTAGATCTCCTCCTTGGCAACAAGCTTGGCATTCTTTACTACCCTGTGCTCGCTTTAGACAAGACAAGTTTCCTGGTGTTAATGCATAAGTATTTGCTTATGTAGAATTTGAATTATAAGGGACATTAGTATTAATTCAGTCTCTTTCATAATGCAAGAAATTTATCTACCCTTGGTCTTTATAGATTTTTAGATATTTGAAACACATTACTAAAAAGTAATCATATTTGAAACAGTGTTTATTATTTTTTTCTGTGAGTCAAAATCTAGCTCATTGCATCATCTAACCATCAATCCCACTTTGCCCTCCAGTTTTATTATCTAAGTTTAGTTCTTTATTTATAGGCAGACTTTCACTTTTGAGATAAGTGGTATTTTAATTCACTTTATAATTTTTTTTTTTTGGTACCAGGGATTGAACTCAGGGGTACTCGACCACTGAGCCACATCCTCAGCCCTATTTTGTGTTTTATGTAGAGACAGGGTCTCGCTGAGTTGCTTAGCGCCTCCCTGTTGCTGAGGCTGGCTTTGAACTCGCGATTCTCCTGTCTCAGCCTCCCTAAGTGCTGGGATTACAGGCGTGAGCCACCGCGCCCGGATCACTTTATAATTTTTTTTAATATATTTTTTAAGTTGTTGATGGACCTTTATTTTTTTCATTTATTTATATGTGGTACTGATAATCAAACCCAGTGCCTCACACATGCTAGGCAAGCACTCTACCACTGAGCCACAACTCCAGCCCCTCACTTTATAATTTTTGAGTAGTGACTTTGTATGAGACATATTTTGCTGGGAATTATCTGCTATCACTATCTTTGCAGAGCTCATTGACACCCTGTTTTACTGCCTTATCTCTGGGTGTAACCACAGAGTTAGCCACCTGGGTGTGTAGGCACAGACTTATTACCTTTATTTACCTGGTCAGAGTCAGTGGGAGAAACAACAGATCAGCAAAAATCAAAAGTTCATGTTCACTTTTTTAAAAAAAACTGTAGATCAGATTCCTCCTTTTTGGGACCACAAGTCTTTATCTGGGGCATGGTCCCCTCATAAACTTCTTTTCCCAAGGTAGAACCTGAGAACTCCTTTACTCCCTATAATTACTGCTTGCCAGATTTCAGCTCCTGGTTCTTCTCCAGAGCCATGGCATAGTTTAGCCTGTGTTCTGTCCCTGATAAACCTCTCTTTTGCAAGGTCTGTGTGACTTATATGTGGTTTTCCTGAATTTTACTTAAAACTCCTTGTTTTTCTATTTCCATGCATCATAGATTCTTCTCATATCTCTTCTTCCTCTTATCAGAATTTCCCACTTAACAGATATAAACAAAAATAAGTTCAAAATGGAATATATTGGTTACCTTGAATGAAACATGAACTTGTAATTCAGAGGAAGGACATAATAATAGCTAGCCAGAGGGATTTGGCAACTTCATTGTTGTGGTAACATCAAAATTGACCTAGAATGTTGGATATGATTTTGGTCAAGAGGTGTAGTTATTGCAGGTCTCAGAGTGCTATGGACAAAGCAATCAAGGCAAGAGAACCCGTAGCACATTTGGACAATAGTTTACCTCTTTGGCAGGGAGGGTTTCAGCAGAGTCTTTGTCACATGAATTTTTTTGGGTGGGAGTGTTGCTGGGTACTGAACCTAGGGGTCATATGCATACTAACCATAGGTTCTGCCACTGATCTATATCTATACCCAACCTTTCAGGTGAACTTCTTAAAAGTTTTTGTCTCTGTTGTAATTAGTTCAGTGATTTTTCTGGCTATTTGAAGAATTTAAAATCTTTTTTTAGTTCTTATGAATTTTATGTCTTCTTTCCAACTTATGAGAATCTTTTAAAATCTTGACCTGCCATTAATACCATTTTGTCACCTAACTATAATGATTAAGACATAATTTTTTCATGGAAACTTTAGTAAAACACCATGCTAAATTATTATTTTAGTTGAATCATATTAAATTGCCAGTTTATAGTCATTTTGAATTACTGAAAAATGTCAATTTCAAATGTTTCAGTCTCATTGTTTTTTTTTTTTTTTTTTTATGCTTCAAAAGATTCTTTATTTGCAACTGTTTTAGAATAGAGGGTGGTTCCCCCCCCCCCAAAATGAAAATTTGTTTTTTAAAAAGTTGAAAAAAAACACACAGTTCAAGGAATTAAGAGAGTGGAGAATGATGTCAGTGTCCACATAGCTAAGCAGATACATTATTTTATGCAGACGTTGACCTAAAACCAATTTGTATTTATCATAGAAGACTTTGCTATAATTTGGATCTAGAAATTCCCTCAAAGGCTTGGTCCCCAGCTTGTACCTATTGGGAGGAGATGGAACCTTGAAGAGGCAGGGTCTTGAGGGAGATCTTCATGTTATTGGGAGTCTCATTGTTTTTGTTGAACCTGATACATGGTTATACTGATTGTAATAGCCCTGGTAGAGAAAGAAAATAGGTTTGATGCACCTGTCCTTAGAGGCCACTTCCTCTCTTCAGGGCTTCCTAGACACTAGTCATTGTTTTAAAAAATCCATGCTAATGTATTACTAGGGATTAATTGGGGGCTTTCTTTGTTCAGTTGAGGAAGTTGATAATGGTGGAGAATTAAATTATTAAGTAACTGTGCTAGGAAGTGAATTTGAAGAAACTTTAAAAAGTATTTGGCAAGGGGCTGGGGACATAGTTCAGTTGGTAGAGTGCTTGCTTTGCATGTACAAGGCCCTGGGTTCAATCCCCAGCATCAAACACATACACACACAAAAGTATTTGGCAAAATGAACTTAGGAGCCCCTAAGTAACAAATGGCTTATTTCCCTTTGTATCTTATTAGTTTATTATTTCTTCTTCATTGTCAAGTAATAAATTTTGAAACCTAATTTTTTTTCCAGTTGAACTTGCAAAAATCCTTCTATTCCATAGATGTATTTTGAATATATTTTTTAAATCTTTCACTTATATTTCCCTCTACTGTGCGACTGTGTAATCCGTGATCCTGTATTTCATGCTTTGGTTTCTCACTTCTCTTCCACACTCAAAGGCTTAGAGCTCTGTCCAGCTAGTTAAAACAAGAGACTTATAGAAGATTAAAGGTTATTTTGAATTAAAGGGTAACAGTGTTTGAAAAACTCACTTTAGTATAAGGGATTCTTGAAGGCATACATTTCATTTAATTATCCAGAATTTTCGTAAAAAACAAAAAAACCCCATAAAATATTAGAATACAATTAAACTTTTAAACACTTAACATTAAAAACTAAGCCGGGCGCGGTGGCTCACGCTTGTAATCCCAGCACTTTGGGAGGCTGAGACAGGAGAATTGTGAGTTCAAAGCCAGCCTCAGCAGTGGCTAGGCACTAAGCAACTCAGTGAGACCCTGTCTCTACATAAAACACAAAATAGGGCTGAGGATGTGACTCAGTGGTCGAGTACTCCTGAATTAAATCCCCGGTACTAAAAAAAACCAAACATTAAAAAATGTAATTTTTTAATATACATATTTATTGATTTATATTAGGAAGCTTATATGTCATAATACCGTTCAGAGCAGAACATAATGCAGTTTTTTTAAAAACTATTTTTTAGTTGTAGATGTACACAACTTATTTGTTTATTTATTTATGGTACTAGGGATTTAACTCAGGGGTACTCTACCACTGAGCCACATCCCCAGCCCTATTTTGCATTTTATTTAGAGACAGGGTCTCACTGAGTTGCTTAGCACCTCATTGTTGCTGAGGCTGGCTTTGAACTTGCGATTCTCCTGTCTCAGCCTCCTGAAGTGCTGGGATTACAGGCATACGCCACCATACCCAGCTTGCAATACTTTCGTTTTATTTATTTAATTTTATATGGTGCTGAGGATTGAACTCGGTGCATTGTACTTGCCAGGCAACGGTCTCCCACTGAGCCACAACCCCAGCCCCATAATGCAGTTTCACTCTACACAGGAGTAAACATTTTGAAAAGACTTGTCCCTATCAGCAATAACCAGTTCATGTTTGGGAATCTTAACACTGAAATGTCTAAGCTTCCAGTAAGCTTATAGAGATGTGATGAAAGTACTTCCTAACCGTTCATTGGAATAAGCTGTAGATTTTTTTCTTAATGTACATTATCATCAAATCAGGAGAAAAGTTGATCCTGCTTCATTTCCAGCAGAGATAGTTTCCAAAAACAAGGTTTAGTTTACTTATGAAATCTTATGTTAGTCTTTTCATTTATATTCTTCATTACTTTTTCCCAGGTTCTTTTATTTTATTTTATTTTTGGGGGACCAGGGATTGAACATGGGGGTACTCGACCACTGAGCCACATCCCCAGCCCTATTTTGTGTTTTATGTAGAGACAGGGTCTCACTGAGTTGCTTAGCACCTCGCCATTGCTGAGGCTGGCTTTGAACTCGCGATTTTCCTGTCTCAGCCTCCCAAAGTGCTGGGATTACAGGTTTGTGCCACAGCATCTGTCTTCTCTTTCCTGCTCTTTATGTTTCCAATTTTTGCTTTAAAGTTTTGCCTAAGCATTGTTCATTCCTTTAGAGTCTTTCTTAATTGTTTTACCCAGAAAAGATTCTCTCCATAATTCATTACCCTTAGCTCTTCTGTGACACAAACCATATCCTAAACTTGTTAGGAATAAAAATATTTTGAGTAAAAGTTACAATGTATTAATTCCCTACATATGATTTAGGGAGAATCAATCAATCAATATTTTGGAAAAAAGTTACCAATACAGGTTAAATGTGGTATGACAAACACTAAGCCATTTAAATGATAGAAAAATATATCATATTTATTTCAAGAGATACATTTGATAAAGAAGTTTTAATAAAGTAAGATGTGTAGTCTTCTAAAATTTCTTACAGTTTTATTTGTTTAAGTATTTTTTTCCCATTACTTTCAGGAATAAAATCTAACCATTTTTTGTGGCTTTTTAAGCTCATGAAAAAGAATATTAGGTTGGCTATAATGATAAAAATAGACTTTCAATTATAGAATGCATTATAATGGAACAGAGGAGGTGCCACTTTGTTATCCAAGTTTCTATCTTGGTATCAGACCTTGTGATACGTACCTGAGAAAAGCTGATTTTTTATTTTATTTTAGTTTTTGTGGTGCTGGTGATTGAACCCCAGGGCCTGGTGCATGTGAGGCAAGCACTCTACCAACTGACCTGTATCCCCAGCCCCAAAAAACTGATTTCTAAAATGTGATATTAGCAACTCTAATTTCTTATCTTTAGAATATACAAAACTATTATAAATAAATTTATAATGTTGGCTATTAATTATATATTAATAATTTGTTTCTAGAACCTCCCTTCTGGATCATCACGTGTTGGAGCCATTAAACTTACCTACATTTCAAAGGTAGTCTTTATGTATCGGCTTACTTTCATGTATGAACTAAAGTGCAAGTGTGAACAGAAGCAGCATTTTGTATTTCATTTAAAGGTGGTATGTCGTGCTGAATATAGTACCTGATTACTACAGGTAGGAACATCCTTAAATTGACAGAATTGGGAAGAATATAAATTCAATCTGCAGGATGTGATGAATTGCAAAAATTAATATTAACATTTGTGGTCAGGTACCTGAACATCAGAAAGGGAGAAATTAGTGAACTATTTTGAGAAGGTCTGGAGAAGAGTTTTCTAAGTGTGTGGTTGGTTTTTTGTTTTG
>CM053404.1:7529599-7671493 GCA_028644305.1 Xerus rutilus | reverse complement strand
TTTGGAACCGGGGATTGAACTCAGGGGCACTCGACCACTGAGCCACATCCCCAGCCCTATTTTGTGTTTTATGTAGAGACAGGGTCTCACTGAGTTGCTTAGCGCCTCGCCATTGCTGAGGCTGGCTTTGAACTCGCGATTCTCCTGTCTCAGCCTCCCTAAGTGCTGGGATTACAGGCTTGAGCCACCGCGCCCGGCTTTTGTTTTGTTTTGTTGCGGTACTAGGGAGATCAGGGGTGCTCTACCACCGACCTATATCCAGAGCCTTTTTAAAAGTTTATTTTGAGACATGGCCTTGTTATTTGCTGAGTCTGGCCTGGGACTTGAGCTCCTCTTGCCTCAGACACCATGTTCAGCTCCTTTGTTTTTGACATTATATTTATGTTTTATTTTGAGGAAAACATGGATGATCTTCATGTTGAAAGAATGATTTTTTTCTTTTCTTTTTAGTGATTCTACTAATTTCTGTTCTTTGTTTTTCTGGTGCTCTAGTAGTACTATTTTCCTACTATTTTCAAAAATCGAGATTTTATATTGATCAGGTAGTTGTTTTCCTTTTCTTTAATTAGTGTTTTGGAGAGAGATATGGAGGTGCTAGCCCTGTGGTTGTTTTGTTTTATACAAGAGCCATAAAAGTTTGTTGATAAACCAGGTGCGGTGGCGCATGCCTGTAACATCAGCACTTTGGGAGGCTGAGACAGAAGAATCGCAAGTTCAAAGCCAGCAACGGTGAGGCGCTAAGCAACTCAGTGAGACCCTGTCTCTAAATAAAACATAAAATAGGTCCGGGGATGTGGCTCAGTGGTCAAGTGCCCCTGAGTTCAATCCCGGGTAACAAAAAACAAAAAGAGTTTGCTGATAACTAAAAGTATGAGATGCAGAAGGTATCAGCACAGTGCTATTATATAATGTATGCTGACTCACATATTGTGATTATTGGCAAAGATGGATCATTTCAACAGAACACTGATTTATAGATGTACCTCTGTTCAGAAGAGAGATACTTTTGTAAATAAAATACTTTATCAGTATTACAATAAAGCTATTTATTCTTATTGACAAAAATATTTATTAGCCTCAGACAACAAAGATTACATATTTAAAAGGAAACATGTTCTGTTAAAGTTATATAAATTTACAAAAAACAAATATCATTATGTTGTTCCTACAAATTCAGATATTTTAAAAATGTTTCAAGGTACCTTGATTTAATTTGTATAGAAACTATTATTAGGGGCTGGGACTGTAGCTCAGCAGTAGAGCGCTTGCCTCGCATGCGTGAGGCCCTGGGTTCGATCCTCAGCACCACATACAAAGCAGTAAAATAAAGACATTGTGTCCATCTACAACTAAAAAAAATATATATATTAAAAAAAAAAAAAAAGAAACTATTATTAGGGGAAGGGTGGAATTCCATTGCAGAATTAACTTAGGCTCCCAGTTTGCTTGATTGCCTGCAGTATGTGTATAATGTAATGACTGCCAAGCATTTTTTACTTTTAACTAAGTGACATGGGAAAGACTATGTGTTGGAATACAGGTGAGAGCAATAGTTTGCCCTTCTACCTGTATCTTTTTAATCATTTGTTGCTTAGTTTTCTTTTTTTTTTTTAAAAATGGAACCTCTTAAAGTATTAACTCTGTAGAGTAGCCGGGTCTCAGACTAGCCAGCTGCTTTCTCTCTCCACTGCTCCTCTTTTAAAATATAACCTCTTAGTCAGGCGTGGTGTCTCATGCCTGTATTCCCAGTGGCTCAGTAGGCAGAGGCAGGAGGATCATGAGTTTAAAGCCAGCCTCAGCAAAAGTGAGGTGCTGAACAACTCCATGAGACCCTGTCTCTAAATAAAATACAAAGTAGGGCTGAGGATGTGGCTTAGTCAATGGTTGAGTGCCCCTGAAATTGATCCCTAGTACCAAAATAATAACAACAACAGCCTCTTCTCTGCGCAGTTCTGACTTTCCTCCCAGTCTTACAGCTTACTGAAGTTTGAGTTGTACAGTTTGTATTCTACCTTAGACATTTTAATTTTTTACCCAAAATTGATTCCTGGAACAAAGTTCAGTGTGACTTGGCTGTGAATTTGTAGATGGGATCAGAATTCCTTTTGAAGGTACAAAATAGATGCCACAATTATGAGTTCTTCCACTCAGCAACAGCATAGCTGTAGTTATGCATTGGATACTGCGGGCTCCTTATTTGGGATAACAGCAACTAGGTGCAGCTAGTTGCTTCACTTTCTAAAATGAACCTTGTGCTGCATTTAACTAAGTGACTGCATTATTCTGTATTCTCCTGTAAAAGTGGGAACTAAATACCTTCTTGATTTATTGTAGCATATTAATGCCTTCTGGATTTGAGGACTTTATCTTTTTATTTTTTATTTTTATTTTTATTTTTTGGTACTAGAGATTGAACTCAGGGGTACTCGACCACTGAGCCACATCTCCAGTCCTATTTTGTGTTTTATGTAGAGACAAGGTCTCACTGAGTTGCTTAGTGCCTCGCCGTTGCTGAGGCTGGCTTTGAACTCATGATTCTCCTGTCTCAGCCTCCCTAAGTGCTGGGATTACAGGCTTGTGCCACCGCGCCCGGCTCTTTATTTTTTATTTTTATTTTTGGTACTGGGTATTGAACTCAAGGGACTGGACCACTGAGCCACATCCCCAACGCTATTTTGTATTTTATTTAGAGACAAAGTCTCACTGAGTTGCTTAGCACCTTGCCGTTGCTGCTGAGGCTGGCTTTGAACTCAAGATTCTCTTGTCTCAGCCTCCCAAAGTGCTGGGATTACAGGCATGCACCACCGCGCCCGGCGTGGGGACTTTAAATACATAGTCTATCCTATGCCCTCCACCATTTCACTTAGAGTTCAGAGCTGATTTTTAAATATGACACTTGAGAACAATTCAGACCTTAACAGATGAATCATTTGAGGGTGTTTTGAAGATGATGTTAAATGAAAAATATTTATATGTCTGACAAAGCCTACTGGTTTATTTCCAACTTCTTCATATATCCTTCAGGAAAAAAACAAGGTTTTTCAAAGAAAACACAAAAGTACCATTTTTTTTTTGTACCAGGGATTGAACTCAGAGGCACTCGACCACTGTCCTACATACCCAGCCCTATTTTGTATTTTATTTAGAGACAGGGTCTCACTGAGTTGCTTAGAGCCTTGCCTTTTGCTGAGGCTGGATTTGAATTCACAGTCCTCCTGCCTCTGCCTCCTGAGCTGCTGGGATTACAGGTGTGCGTCACCATGCCTGACTCTAATACCATTTGTTCTAAACATTACAGTTGAAACTCAGATCCTATACTTAATTTGGTGCTCTTTTCAGTTGCCTTCAAAGTTTAATTTTATGCTAAATGTACATGATTGCTGAGAAAGTATACATGTGAGAGTTTATATGCTATTTGAGTTTGGTTATAGTAGTGTTGAAGAATTGAATAACTCATCTCTCTCTTTTTTTGTTAGGTTAGCGATGCAACTAAGCTAAGGCCAAAGGCTGAGTTCTGTTTTGGTAAGTTGGCATGTTTTATATTAGTTACTTTTTTTTTTTTGGTACCGAGGATTGAATTCAGGGGTACTTGACCACTGAGCCACATCCCCAGCCCTATTTTGTGTTTTATGTAGAGACAGGGTCTCACTGAGTTGCTTAGTGCCTTGCCATTGCTGAGGCTGGCTTTGAACTCACAATCCTCCTGTCTCAGCCTCCAAAGTTATGGTATTACAGGCATGTGCCACTGCGCCCAACTTAAAGGGCAGCTTTCTCTGGCAGGCTGTAAATTATGAATAGCCTCTGATTGTAATCATATGTATCCGGTAAGAAAATATGGTAGGAACAGGATAGAATATAGCAGTTTTAAAAATAGCTAGGGTAGCTATTTTTTTTTTATTTTTTATTTTTTTTATTTTTATTTTTTTGGTACCGGGTATTGAACTCAAGGGCACTCGACTACTGAGCCACATCCCCAGCCCTATTTTGTGTTTTATGTAGAGACAGGATCTCACTGAGTTGCTTAGCGCCTTGCCATTGCTGAGGCTGGCTTTGAACTCGCGATTCTCCTGTCTCAGCCTCCCTAAATTCTGGGATTACATGCTTGTGCCACCGCGCCCGGCTTAGGTAGCTATTTTTAAAAGTTGTGTGTTACTACAGATTATAATGTTGGCTATTAAATAAGAAAATGCCTAGTTGCCTTATAAATGAAGGCTATTGGGGGCAAGTCAAGTAACAAAGAATTTTCGGTTTTAGGGCCAGGCATGGTGGCACACGCCTGTAATCCCAGCACTTTTGGAGGCTGAGACAGGAGAATCGCGAGTTCAAAGCCAGCCTCAGCAATGATGAGGTGCTAACAACTCAGTGAGACCCTGTCTCTAAATAAAACACGAAATAGTGCTGGGGATGTGGCTCAGTGGTCGAGTGCCTCTGAGTTCAATCCCCCAGCACCAAAAAAAAAAAAAAGAATTTTATATTTTAGAATGTTTAATGAATATACTTTTGACAAATTTTTATTTGTAAAATTTCAAACTTACACTTTGAAGAAATAGTGTAAAGTAATAAATTTGACATTAATAGTTTTGGGGATATTTAAAATTGGTAATTTGAGTTGAAATTAAAGATTAAGATTAGTCACTTACTGGTCTGTTGATAGTTTATTCGTCTTCTATTGCAGTAGAGAAAAGAGTCATAAAATGCTTACTTTCAGAGAGTAAGACACTGGCTTCTAAAATGGAACCACAATTTCCATTTGCAGTTGCAACATAATCTCTCAAAATGCTGCAGAGCAGTGAGGACAAGAAACATTCACATTGCTCTGATGAAGGTAGTAGACATGTGAACTGCACTGTATAAAGATAGAAGGTAAATGGAAGAATGATACTTTGCAGCTTATTTAAGAGACCAATGAAAAGCTAACCATTTGAGGTCCTGCTCTATACCCTGATTCTAGACCTGGACATTTCTCCTAGAATAGTTCTACAAGTCAGCAGCCCCATAATCCAAGAGAGAGTCCACATAATTCCCTCCACCTCAAATGTTTCCCATATTCTTATCCTCTTTTAAAAATAGCTCTATAGTTACACATAGTAGTTGGGTTCTAGTCAGTCTTTTTAACATCTCTATTTAAAACATGAATAGACAGCCCAGAATTACTTAATATTTGAGGAGAATTATCAAATAGGAAAAGGGACATGAAACAATGCAAAACTCAGGTGAAAAATTAAAAAAATCTAAAAGTAGGACAAAGGTAAAGAGAGGTAATAGGAGAGAAGTAAGAAAATTAGACACTCTATCAAGGACATTGAACATCTAAGAAGAGGAAAGGGTAGAAAGAATAGATTAGGGGAAATTGACAAAGAATGAGATAACGTTTTATCATCACTTAATATGTAACCACAGTTGAGACGTAGTCAGTGCTAGGTTGTGAGATGATTTTTGTTTGCAGTTAAGCTAATGTTTATGATTTAGTTTTTATTCCATTTGTTTTACTTATTTTGATGATAAAGATTTGGAATAAAGTAGTCTAGTGAAAAGGCAAGAAGCACACAAGCCTCAGTATATTCATTGTTCATTGTGCTTAAAAAGCATGACAACATAGAGATGTCCTAGTTCTGCTTTTTTTTTTTTAAATCAAAGTCTCTTTCCCTGTTTCCTCTTCCCTCTTATAATGCAAATATACTACTTTTCAATAATTTGCATTATATTTTCTACAATATTTCCCTAGTTCTTGAAAATTTCTAGAGGATGATAATGGAGAATAATATTCTGTCCCAAGCACTATGCTAGGTCTTTGCAATGTATCATCTCTACCTTTCAAGGAAGGGGTAGGTGGCATTCCTGTTTTGTTTATGGGATGATTCTGCTTGTAAGATCATCAGCTGCCAGTCAAGTCTGACTGATTCCAGGCCCTGATTTTTTTTTTTTTTTTTTCCTGCAGCAGATCACTGTACTTCTCCTACTGTGAAATAATGAAGTATATAAGTTTTTATTCATACTAACGGTGTGCCAGAAATCTTTTTAGAGATTTATTAGCCTCACTTCCATCTCTTAGAAGTCCTTACAGAAATGTTATTCATTCAGAAATATATGTATTAAACATTGACTTTGTACGCGGTGTAATATATTAATAAGTGTTGAGATTTTCAAACTCTCAGTGTTCTGAGTAGATGCCCAAAACAACATTGAAGGGCAGAAACCATTGTGAGGGCGCAACCTGAGCCCAAGCTGTGTAAGAGTCTAAGAGCATACTGTATTGACAGCTAGCAGTTCAGTAGGACAAGTTGTTACTGACATATATAATGTTCTTGCTGGACATATGTAACTCACTAGTTTATCTTATAATTTTATCTTTATGGTATTTATAATTTCTCCAATCTTCAGAAGAATATAAAGGAACATTGTGTTAATATTTAGTTTCCAGACTAGTTGTTCTGTGGTACTTCATGGATACATTTTTATTTCCTTTCTGAGACCCTCACCTTCAAGGAAGTTCTGGTTTGGTTTCAGTACCAATTTCAAAATCTTGTGTGTTTGGTAACATTTTTGCCTTGAGGATTTTCATTTCTCCCTTCTCTTAGTCTTACTCAACTGGATACTAGTACATCATTTCAAGTTTTGGTGCAGACTTTTGATAAAACTTTTTTTTTTTGGTACTGGGGATTGAATTTGGGAGCACACAACCACTGAGCCACATTCCCAGCCCTATTTTGTGTTTTATGTAGAGACAGGATCTCACTGAGTTGCTTAGAGCCTTGCCGTTGCTGAGGCTGGCTTTGAACTCACAATTCTCCTGTCTCAGCCTCCCAAAATACTGGGATTACAATTGTGAACCACCACTCCCGGCTAAAACTTTTCTTTTTTTGGTACTAGGGATTGAACTCAGGGGTACTTGACCACTGAACCACATCGCCAGCCCTGTTTTGTGTTTCATGTAGAAACAGGGTTTCACTGAGTTGCTTAGCACCTCGCCATTGCTCAGGCTGACTTTGAACTGGCAATTCTCCTATCTCAGCCTCCCAAAATGCTGGGATTACAGACTGTGCCACCGAGCCCAGTTTATTTTTTTTTTTATTTTTATTTTTTTTGGTACTGGGGATTGAACTCAGGGGCACTCGACCACTGAGCCACATCCCCAGCCCTATTTTGTGTTTTATGTAGAGACAGGGTCTCACTGAGTTGCTTAGTGCCTCGCCATTGCTGAGGCTGGCTTTGAACTTGCGATTCTCCTGTCTCAGCCTCCCTAAGTGCTGGGATTACAAGCCTGAGCCACCGCGCCCGGCTCCAGTTTATTTTTATAGTTTAACAATTGCAACAGTATAACTAACTAACCACATGCTTTAGCTTCTGTAATGTTTATATTTTTAATAATAAATGCACATTTTATATAATAAATACCTTTTAATATAAGTACTATGATAGTTTTTAGCCAGCTATATATATGCAGATGTACTTTGCTTTGTAAATAACTCCAGTCCCTATATAAATGTAAATTGTGGTAGAAGCTCCAAATATAGGAAGAATTTAAATGTGAAGAAAATTCCTAAGGGCTAGAAAAATGAAGATGTTTATTTTTCTAATCTTTTTAAAATTTTCATTTATTCTTTTTAGTTATACATGTCAGTAGAGTCTATTTTGACATTTTTACAAAGTTGTAGTATATCTTATTCTAATTAGGATCTCAGTCTGTTTTTCTAATCTTAACTCAGGAAAGTTTTCTGAATATATGAAATCTAGAGGCATTAAAGGAAATATTTGGTACAGTATTTCTATTTGATCAGAGATACCATGAACAAGTTGGACGTGGTGGCATATACCTGTAATCTCAGCACTTTGGGAGGCTGAGACAGGAGAATCCTGAGTTTGAAGCCAGCCTCAGCAATGGCGAGGCACTAAGCAACTCAGTGAGACCTTGTCTCTACAGAAAACACAAAATAGGGCTAGGGATGTGGCTCAGTGGTTGAGTACCCCTGAGTTCAATCCCCAGAACCAAAAAAAAGATACCATGAACAAAGTGAAAAGACAAATGACTGACTAGGGAAAGTACTTAGTAAAACAGAAAGGGTACTACAGAAGTGCCTATAAATTAGTAGACGATAAATGAACAACTCAGGAGAAATATGAGTAAAGAAAATAAAGCTCAGCTGGGCGTTGTGGCGCATACCTGTAATCCCAGTGGCTGGGGAGGCCGAGACAAGGAGGATTGCGAGTTCAAAGCCAGCCTCAGCAACGGCGAGGTGCTAAGCAACTCAGTAAGACCTTGTGCCTAAATAAGATACAAAAAAAAATAGGGCTGGCTATAAAAAAATAGGGATGTGGCTCAGTGGTTGAGTGCCCCTGAGTTCAATCCCCGGTACCAAAAAATAAAGCTCATGAAAAAAGTACAGATGACTAATAAATGTGCCAAGGTAACTTGTCACAATAATCAAAGAAATTCAAATATAAACAAGATACAATTATCCACTTACTAGGTTTCAAAAATTGCTCTATCAGGCCTGGCATGATGGTGCATGCTTGTAATCCCAGCACTTTGGGAGGCTGAGACTGGAGAACCGCGAGTTCAAAGCCAGCCTCAGCAATGGCAAGGGACTGAGTAACTCATTGAGACCTCGTCTCTAAATAAAATACAAAAAATAGGGCTGGGGATGTGACTCAGTGGTTGAGTAATCCTGAGTTCCCTGGTACCAAAAAAAAAAAATTTTCTGTGTAATTGGGTGATAGAGTATTTTATATAGGCAAATATATTTTGTTAAATCCAAGAGAGTCAGAGTGTTGAATCTAGTAAGATTTTTCAGCTGCTACAAACAACTTTAGAAGTAACAAGTACAATATTTCATGATTATTTTTTCTTTCAACAGTTATGAATGCAGGAATGAGGAAATACTTCCTACAAGCCAATGATCAGCAAGATCTAGTAGAATGGGTAAATGTGTTGAACAAAGCTATAAAAATTACAGTAAGTATTTGGATTTTCTAAAATGATTTTCAGTTTCTGGAAGTAACCTTTATGTTTTGAAAGTGTACCTACCACATGTCCCCAGCTTATTATCATCTCACATACTTGAGGTTTTTTTTTAAAAGACAGATGTTCAGAGTGTTAAAGTGTTTTTTTGTGCCTGGTGACCGTCAGACATTTCATCAGCCCACAAGTGCCTTTTCACCCGTTTTGTATCTGATAAGGATATATATTATTGGAGATTTTAACCATTCTTTACAATAATATTGCTGAGGGAGATAACTTATAGCATGCAGAGTTCTACCTTGAGGGCATGTTGTTTTTAATTCCAGAGTGAGACAAGAGGCTTCCTGCCACCTACCTAGGTGATGGGAAGAGGCCCACGCCCTGATAGGGCAGGAGTTGAAGATGGAAGCAAGACTAGGGAAGATGAAGGGCTGAGAGATGAGGTGCAGTGTAGTGATCTGGTGAGAAGACTGTGGCAGCTGTAAGCTTCTGCCTATGTGGCCCTAGGGAGCTGATCTCAGGCACTAGCTTTCTTCCCTCTCCTGTGCTTTTTCCTTTAGTTCCAGAGCCTGGTACTCTTCGGACCTTCTTTCACTACTACAGCCTCTTGATTTCCTACATGGGCTTTTCTTTTTTTGGTTTTCTAGAGAACATTAATATTTATTGATTATTTATACTGTGACAGGACTTGAACTGAAGGTTTTACTTAAAATGTGAAAGATTAGAAAGATTGAAAGACTTCACAGATTTCAAAGCTGGTAAACTGTGGGGCTTGGAGCCCAGGACAGCCTTTCAGGCTTTGGAGCCTAGCTAGCTCTTAGATGCAATGAACAAAGAGCCCCTCCTGATGTTTTGTTCCTAAAACCAAACCAGGTTTTCTGGAGCTGGTTTACTACTGATGCTAATGAGCAAAGTCATAGAGTGCACTCCCTGACAGAGCCTCACCGCACCTTTTTCTCCTTGCACATTACAGAGAAATACACTGTAGGCTGCCTGGAAAGACTTGGGAAGGAGAAGGAGTTCCTGTGGGGATTGTGTCAACTGAAGAGTGGTTTGGTTTTTTTAGGGTACTGGAGATTAAACTCAGGGACACTCAACCACTGAGCCACATCCCCAGCTCTATTTTGTGTTTTATGTAGAGACGGGGTCTCACTGAGTTGCTTAGTGCCTTGCCGTTGCTGAGGCTGGCTTTGAACTCCTGTCTCAGCCTCCCTAAATGCTCAGATTACAGGCTTGCGCGACCATGCCCAGCTCTCAAGGGTGTTTTAAGAGTGAAGGGTGTTTAATAGTTTACTTACTTTAATAGTTTACTTACTGGCCCTAAACAATTTACTCTAAAAGAACATGTACCTGAAAAGTAAGCTTGTAGTCTCACTTGTTAGTTTCCTTCTGAAATGAATGATTCCACATTTATATCACAATACAAGAAAGAGTTACTATAGATAAAGCTATGTATTCAACAGATGGGTTGAAATTTTTTGTCTTCACAACAGCCTGTTACCACATGACAGAAAACGCCCACGTACCACATCTGATCTGTACAGAAAGCCAAATTATTTTGGGTCCACAGTTTTAGGAAAGCAATATTTTGAACTGATTCAGAAGTATATATTCTTTTTTTTGGTACTGGGGATTGAACTCAGGGGTACTAGACCACTGAGTCACATCCCCAGCCCTATTTTGTGTTTTATGTAGAGACAGGGTCTCACTGAGTTGCTTAGCAGCCTCGCCGTTGCTGAGGCTGGCTTTGAACTCACGATTTTCCTGTCTCAGCCTCCCAAAGTGCTGGGATTACAAGCATGAGCCACCGCGCCCAGCTAGAAGTATATATTCTTCAAAAGTTTTAATTGATCATTTTTAACTCAGTAGATATTCTCTGAGTTAAATAAATATGTGGTGTCTATATTACTGAGAAAAATATATATTTCTCTATATCTCTGAGAAAAATAAATATGTGGTGTCTATATTACTGAATCAATTTTTTTACAATTTGCAATAATAAGCAACACTCTCTAGTGTTTTTTTCTTGTTGTTGTTTGTTTTTTGTTCTGGTGCTAGGGATTGATCCCAGGGCCTTATGCATGAAAGGCAAGCATTCTACCAACTGAGCTATATCCCCCCCACCCCCTTCCCCAGTTGCTTAGCACCTTGCCTTTGCTGAGGCTGGCTTTGAACTGGCGATTCTCCTATCTCAGCCTCCCAAAGTGCTGGGATTCCACGTGTGCTCTACTGTGCCCAGCTGTGTATGGTTTATTTCTAATCGGAAATCCACCATATTAGTGTATTTTTCTACCATAGTTTTTTTTTTCAATTCTTTTTTGCAGTACTTGGGTATGAACCCTGGGTTCTCTACCACTGAGCTACATCCCCAGTCGTTTTTATTTTTTATTTTGACACAGAGTCTTGCTAAGTTGCCAGGGCAAGTTTTGATCCTCTTGCCTGCATCATCCTCCAAGTAGCTATAGCTGGGAGTATAGGTGTGTGCCACCATGCTCAGGTCTACCATAGGTTTAATTTAAAAGTCAATATTGGATTTTAATCTAAAAATTAACCTTTTGAAGTTGTGGTAAAAACTCAAGTTTGACTTTTTTTTTTTTAATGGCAACTAAGAGCAAGCTGACTATAGGACCTTGGTTCTAACAAAATGGCATATGTGCTCAAGAGTGTTAGCTGGAGCCGGGAGTGGTGGCGCAAGCCTGTAATCCCAGCACTTAAGGAGGCTGAGACAGGAGAATTGCGAGTTTAAAGCCAACCTCAGCAACGGCGAGGCGCTAAGCAACTCAGTGAGACCCTGTCTCTACATAAAACACAAAATAGGGCTGGGGATGTGGCTCAGTGGTTGAATGCCCCTGAGTTCAATCTCCAGTACCAAAAAAAAAAATTTTAGCTGGGCCTTCTGCTTAAAGTAGCATTTTCAACCAGCAGATCAGGTGGAAAGCACTCAGAACAATCATAGGTTCAGAAATTTGTGTCTGAATGTTTTAGATTTTAGTGTTTAACCACTGTCTAATTAGTAAATTGAACATCAGCCTTCCCTTTAACTTTTGAGAAATATGCAGTATTTCCATTTATTTTCATCATAAATATCAAAGTCTTTTATTTATCTCTTCATTCTTTAATTATTTTTACCTTTTCTTTTCCTACTATTGGAATTTTTACCATTAGGGTCATAAGGAAATGCATGCTAAGAATGCATTGAAATCTCATGAAAAAGAATCATGTGGGGGAAAAAAAAGCAGGAAAAGACAATAGACCAGACCTGCTCACTTGCTTTACCCTCCCCTGTGAGACCACTTTTCTGGTTTTCATTAGCAATTGACTGATTTGGAAACTTGTGGCTGAGAGTTCCTGAAAATGTAGCTTAATGGCTGAATTTAGAACTAACTTTTGGGCTGGGATCGTAGCTCAGTGGTAGAGCGCTTGCCTCGCATGTGTGAGGCACTGGGTTCAATCCTCAGCACCACATAAAAATAAATAAAATAAAGATATTGTGTCCATCTACAACTAAAAAAAAAATGTAAAAAAAAGAACTAACTTTTCATTTAGAGTACCTAATTTTTTTTTAAAATAAATTGAAAATGTAATTTATTTTTTTGTGTGTGTGGTACTGAGGATTAATCTCAGGGCTTTGTGTATTTAAGGCAAATACACAATTGCTGGGTCACTTCCCCAAGCCCAAGTACCTATAATTTTTAAGGGAGTTATGTATATTTGTGGATATTTTACTTGTATTGTTCTTAAAATAATAAGGTAATCATAAGTTAGATACTTCTTGTTATACAATGCAATTCTGATTTAATTATTGGACTTGAACATTGCAATTATGCTATATTTAACTTTTGATTTTATTATAAGGACAAATTAGAAGCAGTGGGTTTAAGAGCATAAGAGAGGGTTTTTAATATACTGTCATTCTGGAAGAAAAGCAGAACCTAATATAAATTTTGGTATATTTTTGAGTTACACTAAAGATTTTTCTTAGGAAATTATCATGTATAGCTGAACTTTCAACTTCTTGAAAAAAGGAATAAGTACTACTTTTCTTATGGGTCTCCTCTTAGCACATCTCATGTAATACAGATGAAGAGATCATTTTTCTCTCTGGATTCAAATTATCTTAATGCCGTTTTTGGGTTTTAGTAAGATAAAAGGCGACATTTTCACAGAGTATTTGAGATTCATGATGCTGTTTATTAGAAAAATGTACGTTTCCTCAGCAGATTGTTCTAGACTATGATGTTCTATTTTAGCTGGCAACTAAAATTCTGTCCACTACTGTGTTGCCTTTAAGAAGCACTCTGAAATGTATAGTGTCTTAAGAAATCGAGGCATCAAGGATTCACTTTCTTCTTTTCTTTTCCTGTTTTCCTGTTTCTGCTTTATTTCTGCCAGTAACTGGCGTTGTGATATAAGTTCAGATCAGAAGCTAAAGGACTGGGCCCAAAAACTGACTGGAAGTATCAGGAGGGAAGCAGGGTGGAAGGGAGAAGACGGGGAGTTTTAAAAGTCACCCATGAGACAAGTCACTTATGTCCATAAAAGTTATGTCCATGTTTGTGTGGATCGAGATTTCCTACAGCTCAGTATCTTCTCATACTCATCATCTGTGTTTGCTAATTATTTTGCAAAAAAGCTGCTTTGTAAATCCTTGTCTGTATTGAATACCTGCTTTTCTATAAACTTAGTGAGAGTAGCATCATATAAAAAGAGAGCACAGGTGTTGGAGTGGTGTTTCTTGAACTATGGTTTGTTAAATACATCCCTCAAAAAACTCTATTATTTTCTGTAATAGTATAATTTTGGGGGATTGCACCATGGATTTTTAAAATCAGAATTTCTGGATATGAAGCCTGAGAATCTGAAGATTTCAATAATGTTCCAGGGTGATACCTTGTGTACATTTCAGTTTGAGAATCCACTCTACCTTGGGGTCACTCTAGTGCATGGTTAGAGACAGTGGATACAGCACAAATGGAATCCCCTGTAGTTCTCCTGGAAATTTGTTAACAGATCTAACTATGTGACTGGCAAATTACTTAACCTTAAATGTTTTTATGCCACTTTTTTTGTGATTTTCAGTAGTATTTGTCATAATGGACTGCAAGATTCCAAAGTGTCCTTTAAATCATGTCAAATATCATAATTGATGTTGTGTGTTTTACTACATTTTATTCATAGCCTTAAAAATTTATCATTCAAATTCAAACCACAAGCTGGGTGTGGTGGTGCACACCTGTAATCCCAGCAGTTTGGGATTGTGAAGCAGGAGGATTGTGAGTTCAAAGCCAGCCTCAGCAATTTAGCAAGGCCTTGAGCAACTGAACAAGACCCTATCTCTAAATGTAATACATAAAAAAAGCTGGGGATGTTGCTCAGTGGTTAAGCGCCCCTGGGTTCAATCCCTAGTACCAAAAAAAAAAAGTTTAGACCACATGTTTAACAATCTGTAGACACAAATAATGATTAGCTGAGTACTTTATTCACTGATTAGATCAAAATAAAAGCTAAAGTATATGTTAAATATGAGAGTCTGAAATCTTTGATTCCATGTCATTGAAGCATTTATGAATGAGATTCTTCTGTTTTCACAGTGATTATTTGTTTACACTTTTTTTTTTGATACTGGGGATTGAACTCAGGGTACTTAACCACTGAGCCACATCCCCAAGCCCTGTTTTGTGTTTTATGTAGAAACAGGTTCTGAGTTGCTTAGCACCGCGCCATTGCTGAGGCTGCCTTTGAACTTGGGATTCTCCTGTCTCAGCCTCCCTAAGTGCTGGGATTACAGGCATGTGCCATGCACTTGGCTAGTACTTGTGAATAATTTATCATAGATTGCAGAATGGAATCCTATCTTTAAATTCCTAATAAGTGTTATTTTGAATATGTTGATTTTTTTAATGTATCTTAGGAATTTTGTTCTTTTTTTCTGCTGACTTTAAATGTGTTTATTGATTCAGTCTTTCAGCCTTTTTTGAATACTTATATGTGTTTGGAAATAGATTCTGTCTTTTTTTTTTAAGTTGTCAATAGACCCTTATTTTATTTACATAAATAAAGGCGCTAAGTAACTCAGTGAGACCATTTCTATACATAAAACACAAAATAGGGCTGGGGATGTGGCTCAGTGTGCTGAGAATCGAACCTGGTGCCTCACACATGCTAGGCAAGCACTCTACCACTGAGCCACAACCCTAGACTCTGTCTTGAAGCCAATAAAGATGATTGTGCAGGGATCCCTGACCTCCAGACCTTGCAGAATCACAAGTAGGAATGGAGGAAATGGAGGGTGGCAGCAAAGATCTGCAATCCATGTTAACTGCTCTAGTGAGCAGAGTCTGTGGTGGTCTGGAAGAGAGTTACACAAACTTGGCTAGATCTAATACAACTATGATCTGAGTCTGTTCCCTAATGCCTCTGAACCTGTTTCTTACTTCACAAATGGAGATACTGCCTCTTTGCATAGGATTGACAGAGGAACAATGAGGAAATGGATCAAGCACTACTCGTGCCAAATAAGCACTCAGTATTTGATGGTTGTATTATAAATCATTACTAGATAATTCTTTTTGGGGGGGGGGTGCTGGAGATTGAACACAAGACCTTGTGCATGTGAGGCAAGTACTCTGCTAACTGAGCTATATCCCCAGCCAAAATCAGAAAATTAATGTGAGACCCTAAAGGAGTGGTACTTGCAACATGTGTATGCATATACACTTACATATATTTGTCAATTATATATAAACAATTTTGTTTTGTATTGGAGATTGAACTCTGGGACACTTGACCACCGAGCCATTTCCCCAGCCCTATTTTGTGTTTTATGTAGAGACAGGGTCTCAGTGAGTTGCTTAGCGCCTTGCCCTTGCTGAGGCTAGCTTTGAACTCACGATTCTCCTGTCTCAGCCTCCCTAAGTGCTGGGATTACAGGCTTGCACCACCGTGCCCGGCTTAAACAAACAATTTAAAATTCTCTGATAAAGAGAGTGTTGCATATAAAATGCTAGTTACAAACTAGTTAACTTTATTTCAGGTACCAAAGCAATCAGACTCACAGCCTAATTCAGATAATCCAAGTCGCCAGGGTGACTGTGGGAAGAAGCAAGTGTCTTACAGAACTGATATTGTTGGTGGTGTGCCCATCATTACTCCAACTCAGGTAATTAATAAATCTATTGTGTGAGGCTCTTGTTATTCTATTGGTTTTTTGTATTTTCATCAAAACCAAAATAGTGTATCTTTACTAAACTAATATAATACTCAGTACTGCAAAAAACTTTTATATTTGTGTTTTTTATTTCTAAAGTATGTTTATTACTTTAAAAAATGGAAGTCACATTAAAAAACATGTTTTTCATGTTTTCTCTGAGCTTTTTTCTTTAAATTTTTTTTTTTGGTTGTAGATGGACACAATATCTTTATTTTATTTATTTATTTTTATGTGGTGCTGAGGGTCAAACCCAGTGCCTCATGCATGCGAGGCAAGCACTCTACCACTGAGCTACAACCCCGGCCCCTTCTCTGAATTTTTGTGTGTACTTTTCCCCCCAGAAATGGAGCTTTGAATTATATATTAGATATTTTCCAGCTTACATCATGAACATTTTCCAAATCATCTGAAGTTATTCTGCTCTCCCCCGACCCCCAGTATTGGTGCTTGAACCCAGGGGTGCCCTACCACTGAGCTATATCCTCAGTTCTTTATTTCAAAAAAAAAAAATTTTTTTTTTTTTGCACTGGGGACTGAACTTAGGGGTACTCGACCACTGAGCCACATCCCCAGCCCTATTTTGTGTTTTATGTAGAGACAGGGTCCCACTGAATTGCTTAAGCACCTCACTGTTACTGAGGCTGGCTTTGAACTTGTGATTCTCCTGCCTCAGCCTTCCAAAATGCTAGGATTACAGGTGTGCACCACCACACCCGGCTCTTCGTATATCTTGAACTTAAACTAACACTTATAAATCTTTTAAATCCAATTATATTGTACATTGTATTTTTTTTAGGTCTTTGGCAGGAGATGGTGATTAGTGGAAAGAAAAATCATACAACATTAATTAATTAGCTGTTGAATGCTTTCTTTATGTTTAGTCAAGGACATAAGAAAATTCCCTGTTCTAGTGGAAGTTTACAGTTTTTACCAAATTTGGATAAAAAAATACAATAGGATTGCACCTGTATTTACTTTTTTACAAAAGTAATGATTTTAACTTGTTATTATATAGCTAGACTAAGCTTTCACTTTTATTATGACTTGCATTGACATTAGAGCCAAGACTATCTTTAATTTTATTTAGATATTTTAGCAGTTTGTATCTCTGGCTATTTCAATTTGTATTCTGGGGGAGGGAGGTTGCCGTTTTTAAAAAACTCTTTACAGAATTTTATTGCTTTATTATTTAGCAATAGTTTATAAAATAATAAAGTTGCATTTGTTCATTGTAAAGCATTTAGGCAATATGGTATCAGAAAATGTTAAAGCTCATTTGCGTGATGAATTCAGTAAGTTTTGTGTAAGCAGTGAGTTAAGTACGTAAGCTGTATTGTCCACTTGTCTAAATGTAGAACGGGTTGAAAATTCCTCAAGATATGTACATAATTCAAGCCAGGTGCAGTGGCGCACGCCTGTAATCCCAGCACTTTGGGAGACTGAGACAGGAGAATCGCAAGTTCAAAGCCACCCTCAGCAAAAGTGAGGCACTAAGCAACTCAGTGAGACCCTGTCTCTACATATAACACAAAATAGGGCTGGGGATGTGGCTCTGTGGTTGAGAACCCCTGAGTTCAATCCTCAGTGCCAAAAAAGGAAAAAAGAAAAAAAAAAAGATATATATACAATTCAAACATACGTTTTTCTTGAATTTTAGAAATTCCTAAAAATATACCTTTGGCTTATTTGTAGGATTTTAAATTATTAGATGTTGAAACAAAAAAGAAGCCAATGCTTTGTGAAACATGAAATTTTGGTATAGTTAGAGGTTTAAAAACACTGGGCTTACATATAAAATATATAATTATTACAAAAGCAACATTGTAGAAAATGTTCAAGATCTAGGACTAAATGGAATTTTTAGACTTGGCATCAAAAGCGTAATCTGCAAAAGGAAAAGATTGATAAATTGGACCTCATCAAAATTAAAAATGTTTGCCCTGTGAGAGACCTTATTCAGAGGATGGAAAGAAAAGCTGTAGACAGGGAGAAAACATTTGTAAGCTACGTAGCCAATAAAGAGCTTGTATCTAGAACATGTAAAGAACTCTCAACAATTTAACCCAACAGTTAAAAAACCAAAAAAAAACCCCAAAAAACAAAATCAAGACAAAATTCATAACAGACATTTCACCAAAAGATGAAATCACATACTGATAAGCCCAGGAAAAGATGTTCACCATCAGTATTCAGTAGGGAAATAATTAAGACCACCGTAATATCATACCTATCAGAGTAACTGAAATAGAACTGGTGACAAGACAAATGCTAACAAGGATGAGGCCAAAAACAACTTCTCATCCATTTCTGGTGGGAATGTAAGATAATTCAGGTACTCTAACAAGAGTTTGGCAGATTTTGCTTTTTTTTGATTATACAAGTAAATTGACAGTTGCTCTCTAACCTAGCATTTGTAGTCTATATTAGTCAGCTTTTTGTCACTGTAACAAAATACCTACGAAAAACAGCTTTAAGGAGGAAAGATTTAATTTGGCTCACAGTTTCAGAAATTTTAGTCCACGATCAGCTGACTCTGTTGCTGTGTGCCTGCAGTGAGGCAGAGCTGCTTACCTCATGGCAGTTGGGAAGCAGAGAGAGCAAGAAAGGGGCCAAGGACAAGATAGGCCCTGCAAGGGAATGCCGGCAGTGGTCCACTTCCTGCAAATAGGCCCCACCTCCTATAGTTTCTGCCACCTCCCAGTAATGCATTCAGATTATGATTTTTTTTTGTATTGGGGATTGAATTCAGGGCTACTTGACCACTGAGCCACATCCCAGCACTATTTTGTATTATATGTAGAGACAGGGTCTCACTGAGTTGCTTAGTGCCTCATCATTGCTGAGGCTGGCTTTGAACTGGCAATTCTCCTGTCTCGGCCTCCCAAACTGCTGGGATACAGGCATGTGCCACTGCACCCGGCAAGCCTTGTGTATCTTGATTGTGGTGTGTCTACACAGATCTACACATGTGATCAAATTGAGTAGAATCATATGTGTGTGCAAAGACAAATGAGTGCCTATGAAACTGGTAAGATCTGAATAAGGTTTGTAGGTATACCAATGTCTGTTTCTTGAGTTTTGGTAATGTAGTCTATAGTTACACACTTTAATTGGGGGAATCTGGTTGTAGGGGACAGAGGATGTCTTGTACATTTTTGCTGAGGGGAGTAAACTTCCTGTCAAGAATTTATATAATTATTTCAATATCAGAAGTTACCTGCCGCCCATACAAGCATTAGTGGCAGGACTTCATAGATCCACAGAAGTGGAAATTTATACTTTAATCAGTAACAGGAAAATTGTGATTAAGTATCTTGGGGTAATTAGAAAACTCTTCTCTTCAAAATCTGTTTCTGACTGCATAAAGGTAGATTTGAAAGTTTTCTACTAGGATAACAATATGAAATAAAAGTCAAACATGCAAGAAAATGTGTTTATTTGCTCCATTTTAGAAAGAAGAAGTAAATGAGTGTGGCGAGAGTGTTGACAGAAATAATTTGAAACGATCACAAAGCCATCTTCCTTGCTTTACTCCCAAACCACCTCCTGACAGTGCCATTATCAAAGCTGGATATTGTGTAAAACAAGGAGCAGTGGTGAGTATCTTAATAAAATGTGTGAGATTATGAAAAATGAGAATGTACTAGCAAGCTTGTAAGTTAACATTCAGACTGTTTATTTTATGAAAGACCAAAAGTAGAGACAAGCATACTGGGAAGGGCATTAGGAGATGGAGCAGGGGTTATTCATGTTTATAATGTAGTGATAGTATCTCCTTGGTCCATGGGTGACTGCATAAATTAAGGCCTGTTACCTACAGTTTAAATTTATTTTGCAGTTTTCCTGTTGATTCTCTGTCCTCTCCAGAACAGGTGAGGGAAAGAGCTCTAGTGCAAAGTGACAGCCACTAGAAAATGGGAAGTGTAAACTTACTAGTATTTCTAAGGATCCAAAATGCTTTTCTTTAATTTATTCTTTCTGTGTGGACTAAATTTTCAGAATTGCATGAGAAAATAAACTTTACAATTTGAAAATAGGAGGAGGGCAGGGAACAAACCAGCCAACTCTTGGCAGTTCTATTTGATTGCTCATCCCTTTCTGGCAACTCTGATTCCCTTAGGTCAGCCAAGAGAAAGTTCTTCCAGCTCTGTTTGACTACCTCTAGGCACAGGGAAATGACTGTGATGATCAGACATCTCTCCCTATGTCTAGGAGCAGAATCAGAATTGTCACCAGGTTGTGATATTCTGTTGTGTGTTAATTAGGCATCACTTTTGATTCACTCCCAAGTCCAAAATATTATTTAGAGACATTTCAGTACACCCACAAAACTGTAGTTCATTAACAAAAATAATCATAGAAAATACTTAAATATGTATAAATATGTTTATAAATGTATGAAATCCTTCATTAGATATTTCATGTATTAAGTATTTATTGCTTTGCTACTACATGTAAAGTACTTATAGAAAGTTTGTCTAGCCGGGTGTGGTGGCACACGCCTATAATCCCAGCACTTTGGGAGACTGAGACAGGAAAATTGGGAGTTCAAAGCCAGCCTCAGCAACTGCAAGGCACTAAGTAACTCAGTGAGACCCTATCTCTGCATAAAACACAAAATAGGGCTGCGGATGTGGCTCAGTAGCTGAGTAACCTTGAGTTCAATCCCCGGTACCACAAAAAAAAAAAAAAAAAAAAAGTTTCTATGTCTGTTTTGTAGATAGAGAAACCCGGTGGTTTAATAACGTTTCCTGTGCTTGCTGTTTACTTTGTGGGGATGAGGAGGAAATAAAACTGCCTTGCTATTTTACTTTTAGAGTATAAAAATATGAAATATCATAAAATCATTACTAAAAGCTGAAATCCAGATACCAAAAATTGAACCAGCAGTTCAAGTCCTCAATAGGAAAATAGAGTGAAGGTTTCATTTATTGCCTCACTGAGGGAAGGTTGTGAGGTGCTTAGCACTTCTGATTGGGGTTCATAGTGGAATGAGTAAATAGTGATTAACATTCAATATTCTTAGAAACAAATCTTACATGTGTTTATTTCTGGTAGATGAAAAACTGGAAGAGAAGATACTTTCAATTGGATGAAAACACAATAGGATATTTTAAATCTGAACTGGTATGTTGCTGCATCATAAATGTTGCTTTAAAAATGCTTGAGAAGTATTAGTGCGGTGGTGTATGATTTTATGCTGCTCTCTATTTTTAGAATAAGCTACTTCTAGTTTTGAGAAGCACCAATAGTTCAGTTTACTCTATTGTGAAACAGTTGGTTAATGGTATATTCTTAATTGCATCTTAAATGAAAACGTCATATCATCAAAGATATTTTCCACCATGGAAGGTCTAAACTTACCTGTCTACCGATGTCCTCCTGAGAAGTTGTCCTTGCAGGCTAACAGTTAGCCACTTGTATTTCTTCCTTCTCTTGATATTTGCTTTATCTGCTTCAGATCGACTCTTAGGTTGCTTCACGTAAGGTGTTTCTGTCCTATCTGAAGGGAGAATCAGAGATTGAGATTCCCTTTCTCACTTGTTTGAATAGTATCCTTATTTATTATGTTTGAATAGTATCCTTATTTAAAATGTTGTCAACTGACCTGAGTCCTGCAGTTGATGGTTGCATAAATTACTGCAGTTCTATACCTCTTCTTGTTGAGGGTAACCAGGCACTTTATTTGAATGAAGGCACCAGAAGAGCACTGTTCCTGTAGAACCTTCTGCACAGCTGGAAGTGTTTGATACCTGTGTTGTCCAGTACCAGTGGCTGCCTGTGGCTTTTGTGTGCTAGAAATGTGCCTACTGAGCTGAGGAATTGACTTCATTTTATTTATTTTCTTGGTACTGGCGATTGAACTAGGGGTACTCGACCACTGAGCCACATCCTCAGCCCTATTTTGTGTTTTATGTAAAGACAGGGTCTCACTGAGTTGCTTAGTGTCTTGCCGTTGCTGAGGCTGGCTTTGAACTGTCTCCTGTCTAGCCTTCCAAAGTGCTGGGATGACAGGCGTGCACCACCTTGCCCAGCTTCATTTTAGTTTAAAATGAAAACTGAATTTATTTCATTTTCTTAATTGAGATTGACATAGTTACACATTAACTAGTGACTACTATATTGAGCAGTGGTACTGTATAAAATAGGAAGAGAATATTTTAAGTTTCATCTCAGCTATCAGCTCTTCTGGGAAGCTCTCGGAGGGGTGGAAGGGAGGGAGTAACCAGCATGGCTTGGTGTGGGCCGTCAGTGACCACATGGGATGAGTTTGTCCTCTTGTAGGTATAGCCCAGCATGGAATAGGGAGAGGAAGGTGACATCCTCATGGGGAAGAAGGTGGTGACAGAGATGGGAGAATGGTTACAAATGTACTTATTGATAAAATGGGGAAATACATTAAGGATGACGTAAGCCAAGTTTCTGTCAAACAAAGGAGTGACAAATAAGAAAAAGAAAATTTGGGTCTTAGATTGGAATTGGACATATTGGTGTAACTTAGCACACTGAGATAGATGTAGATATAAATATATTGTGTGTGTGTGTAATATACTCCCTAGCTCTGTGTCCCAAGAAAATTACCATTTCAGAAACTGGACTCCAGAGAGAATAGCAAATTCTAGAGCTAGGATAAGAGAAATAAATGGAAGTACTCAGGGGCTATAGCTCAGTGGCAGAGCATTGCCTAACATGTATGAGGCACTGGGTTCCATCCTTAGCAGCACATAAAAATAAACAAAATAAAGGCATGCTGTTCAGAGACAGGTCTCACTGAGGTGCTCAGCACCTCACCTTTGCTGAGGCTGGCTTTGAACTCAGAATTCTCCTGTGTCAGCCTCCCAAAATGCTGGGATTACTGGCATGTGCCACAGCACCAAGCTTTTATTATGTAATTTTGAGACAAGGTCTTGCTAAATTGGTGAGATTGGTCTTGAACTTGTGATCCTCCTACCTCAGCTTCTCGAGTCCCTGGGATTATGTGCACCTCAGCACCAATCCCCAAAGCCACTTGGAAAACATTTCTTCTCACCAAATTTGAGACAATGAGGGCATCAAAATGAATAATGAGGATAACAGATGACAGCTCACTGGAGAAGTAGGAATCCATACATATATAAATAAATAGTTGAATGGTAAATGAATTTGTGTGTATAGTGAGGAATGTGATATTTACAGTTTCAAAATACATATTTACAAAATAGATACTAAATACAAGGGGAAAGAGTATAGTAAAGAAATCTGGCAGAAAACTCTTTAATCAGACAGGCAAATGATTTAAATGAACTTTGTTGGTAATGATAAAATTCAAATCACTTACCATCTGACAGGCTAGCGGGAGAAGAATATAGCCTCACTTCTGTGATATTCCTACCAGATACGCATAATCTGAATCTAATCATGAGGAAACATGAGACACACCCAAATGAAGAAATTTCTACAGAGTAACTCCTCATAGTTTTACAAGTGTCAAGATTATAAAAGTCAAAGAAGGAAGGAGGAACTGTTCATACTAAAGGAAACATGAGATTGCAAGCAGATGTAGTGTGATTCTGAACAGAATACTTCTGCCCCAATAAAAGACATTTGGGGTTGGGGCCGCTGGTACAAGTTTGTAATCCCAGGGGCTTGGGAGGCTGAGGCAGGAGGATTGAGAGGCAGCCTCAACAAAAGTGAGGTACTAATAAGCAACTCAGTGAGACTCTGTCTCTAAGTAAAATATGAAAAAAGGCCTGTGGTTGTGGCTCAGTGGTCAAGTGCCCCTCAGTTCAATCCCTGTACCAAAAAAAAAAAAAACATCTGGGGACAGTGTCCTGACTTTGGTGGTTGTAATATAATTATGTAAGAAGATCTCTTTATAGGAAATAAGCACCAAAGTATTCAGAGGTAGTGTGTGAGTCAGATCAGCAGCTACCTAACTCTGAAATGACTCAGGAATTTTTTTTTTTGGGTGCTGTCTTTTCAATTTCTGTGTAAATTCATGATCGTTTCCATGTTTAAAAGAGACAGTCAGGCGTGGTGGCACATGCCTGTAATCCCAGCAGCTCAGGAAGCTGAGGCAGGAGGATTAAGAGTTCAAAGCCAGCCTCAGTAATAGTGAGACCCTGTCTCTAAATAAAAACACAAAATAGGGCTGAGGATATAGCTCAGTGGTCGATTACCCCTGAGCTCAATCCTCGGTACGAAAAATAAATAAATAAAATAATTAAATTAATAAATAAATATAAAGGACTGGAGATGCAGCTCAGTGGTTAAGTGCCCCGGTTCAATCCCTGTTACCAAAAAAAAAAAAAAAAAGAAGGAAGGAAGAAAGGAAGATAATATACACTGAAGTATTTAACTATCATATCTGTGACTTCAGACATTTCACACGTATATTCATATATACATGCATGGATGATGTTAAAGCAAATGGAAAATATTAATATCTTAGAAATGAGGTGTAAGGTATGTAGAAATTCTTTGTATTATTTTTGTAAGTCTCCTATAGTCTCAAATTATTTCAAAATAAAAGTTTTGTAAAACTTTGAAAATTTGTGATTAAAGAAAAGTATTCTGTTATGGTTTGAATTTTTTCTTGGTGCTACATAAAGTGTTATGTCTTAATCTCATGGTACCATATTCAGTGAAATATGGATATAGTATTTTAATGTAATGTATAGTATCAGTATTATCATATTAGAAATCAGTTGTCTTACATTTGTATTTTATATTTAGTTTTATTAACATGCCTAATCCTTAGTTCTCTCAGGTGAATAATAGCATGTGTAATGTAGGATTGTGGAAAGTGAAGTAACACATTTAAAAATTCAGTAGATGTCCTGGCACTTCAAGAAATGGTGATTGTTAAAGTAACATGTTTGTATTTAAGTGACATTTGTAAAATGATAGATTTACGTCAAGCTGAATGTTCACTGTTCAGGTGCGTTGTATTTCAAAGTGACATTCCAAAAGAGGAGGTAGCAGGCTTCGGTTACTATGCATAGTGAGCTGTCCAAGACCAAGTGTGCTGGTTCTTGACTTTTGATAAGTGACACTCATTAAGGCTGGAAGCTTTGTTTCAAACAACAGCATAGAAGGGTATAGAATTTGAGCTATTCTGATGCTGAGTGGTTTAAGAAGGTAGAGTTATATCTTAGGTGTGCTTAAAGAAGCATAATTTTCACAGAGATCTCCAAATAAGAACAACTAAGCCTTGAAGGGAAGTTTTTCCCTCCTAGTTTTTATTCATTTATTTATTTGTTCTAATTTGTTATACATGACAGCAGAATTCATTTCAATTCATAGTACACATATGGAGCACAATTTTTCATTTCTCTGGTTGTACATACACAGAGTCACACCATTTGTGTCTTCATTCATGTATCCAGAGTAATGATTTCCATCTCATTCCATCATCGTTCCTACCCTCCATGTCCTCTCATTTCCCCTCAAAGGAATGTTAAAAATAAATGTCATATATCTGCTGTTTCTTTTCTTGCCAGGAAAAGGAACCTCTCCGTGTAATACCACTTAAAGAGGTTCATAAAGTTCAAGAGTGTAAGCAAAGGTAAGGAAGTGCTCAGGCTTGACACTGGTACAGCTTATTAAGACAGAGGACTGCCTTGGCTTTATTAATGTGCTTGCAGATTATATTTTTCCCTATTAGTTCCAGTGGGTTCAAAGCCAGCCTCAGCAACAGTGAGGCACTAAGCAACTCAGTGAGTCTCTTGTCTCTACATAAAAAACACAAAATAGGGCTGGGGATGTGGCTCAGTGGTTGCGTACCCCTGAGTTCAATCCCCAGCACTCCCAAAATAAATAAATAAATAAATAAATAAATAAGAATAAAAATAAATAAAAAACGAAAAGTTTCAGGAATAGCTTGTTAATGGGAAAGGAAAAAATAATATGAGCAACTTATAATTATGCCATCAGATTTGACAAATTGGTATATTATTAGTTTTAGTAATTCAGAGTTGGTGCAGGAATAGAATATTATGCATTAACTGTTTTCTTGAGCAAACTGATGAACCTTTATTAAAACTAATTATATGATACATGTAAAATTCATGGCAAAAATAAAGCAAAATGGGAAAAGATTTTATTAAATCAATTTTACCTCTGATATATAATTATTGACACATACTTGGCACAGATTGTAAACAGGTGAAAGAAAAAAACCGCCTAACAACTGCTATTAAATACAAGTGGATTTTTTTCCCCCCACAACAGTGATATAATGATGAGGGACAACTTGTTTGAAATTGTAACAACGTCTCGCACTTTCTATGTACAGGTAAGATACTTATTTGAAAATTATAGTTCCTCTCACAGGAGATAAGTAATTTTAGAGGTGAAATAAACATAATAAAAGCTTGTTTCTTTGGAGGTTAAAAAATATGACAACTGTAACTTACCAACTTAGTAAAAGGATATTTATATAAAAGGCTATTGATAGGTTGTAGTTTCAGGAATGGGAATGTTCTTTGTTATGAATCTGTGAAACAGAACTAAGTATTTGGAGGAAGGGAGATGGTGTTTTAACTAGATACCAATTGTGTACCTTCAAATTGGATTATTTTTGCATGTATTTTGGAATTTTACTTCTTAATTTTTGGTCATTCTATATAAAGTAGCTCCATACCGTAATAAAAGAAGGCAACAGTTATAGTTTCACTAATAGTTAGTCCAATATTTAAGTTTGAAATGTATTTTTTGTTTACTACATTGTTTAGATAGAATTTTTTTAAAAAATGTTTTTTAATTTATTGATAGACCTTCATTTTTAAAATTTGTTTATATTTGGTGCAGAGAATCAAACCCAGTACTTCACACATGCTAGGCAAGTGGTCTACCACTGAACTACAACCCTAGCCCTAGAAAAATTTTTTTTAATAGAACATTTGTTAGGCTGGTATGGTAGCGCATGTCTATAATCCCAGTAATTTGGGAGACTGAGGCAAGAGGATGCAAATTATAGGACCAGCCTCTGCAATTTAGCTACACCCTGTCTCAAAATAAAATATAAAGCCCGTGCGGTGGTGCATGCCTGTAATCCCAGGACTTTGGGAGACCGAGACGGGAGAATTGCAAGTTCAAAGCCAGCCTCGGGAACAGCGAGACACTGAGCAACTCAGTGAGACCCTATCTCTAAATAAAACACAAAATAGTGCTGGGGATATGGCTTAGTGTTCTAGTACACCTGAGTTCAATCGTTGGCACTAAAGTAAATAAATAGATAGATAGATAAATAAATAAATATGGACTAGCAAATAAATATCCTTGCTTCGGGGAAAAGTAAATGAGTAAATAAATAGATAAAATATAAAAGAACTGGGAGTCTAATTTCCAGTAGCAAAAGTAAATAAGTTTAAAAATTTTTGTTTGTAAGCAAAAGTTACACAAGCTCGTTGCAAAAAAATTGGACAATATTTTTTAAATTAAGAAGAACATAAAATCCCACATTCAGGCAAACATTCTTATTTTTTTGCTCCCTTTCTTATAACAAGAGGGGACTTACAAAATGTATAGCCAAATCCCGTTTGGTTCATATATTGTGATCATTTTTTTTTTTTAATTTTGTTTTTGTTTTTAGTTGTAGATGGACACAATGTCTTTGTTTTATTGTTTTGTATGTGGTGCTGAGAATCAAACCCAGGGCTTCACGCATGCGAGGCAAGCGCTCTACCACTGAGCTGCAATCCCAGCCCCTTGTGATCAGTGTTTTCCATGTCATTAAAAATCCTCTGAAGGGGCTGGGATTGTAGCTCAGTGGAAGAGCACTTGCCTCGCATGCGTGAGGCACTGGGTTCGATCCTCAGCACCACATAAAAATAAATAAATAAAATAAAGATATTTGTGTCCATCTACAACTAAAAAAATTATTAAAAAAAAAATCCTCTGAAAATGTAAAAGTTGTACTGTACTCCATTGTGTGATGCCCCATAATAAATTATTTGTTATTTTATTATTGAACATTTATTTACATAGCTTTTATACATTTATTATGATAAATAATGTGATGATGAACATCTTTGTGTATATATTTGCCTGAATTTCTGATTTCCTTAGGATAAGCATTTATATCAAATTTAACAAAGAGAATATGAACCTTTTTTATTTGTCAAATTGATTTCTAGAACTATGTTGCTATTACCAATGAATGAGAAGTCTACCTTTGCTTGTTTTGAGTTTTTCCTTTTGAAAAGTCTTTGTTATAATTTACAAATATGGCTTAACTGTTCATTCTACCCACAAGTAGTTATTTGACTCCAATTTGAACAGAGCACTGCTAGGAAATCATTGAGGAAACAAAAATACACCAGCCCTAACCTAAAAAAAAAAAAAAAAAACAATACACACACACATATATGTAAAAGTAGATATATCTATCTATATATATATAATGTTCAAAAACATTCTGAATCATTTGAATTCTGAATTTCTAGATGCTAGAATTTAGCTCTAGATCTCCTAAGAAGGAGTAAAGGATTCTTGAGATCTAGAATCCAGAAGTATCTCTGTACTCTTTTCTTGGGCCCTTTTTAAATTGGGTTAATTTCATAGTAAGTTCTTAAGTAAGCCAAGTACCTATCAAGGAGTATTACATTTTGGAATATGACTGCCAGTACTTCTAAACAGTACTACTAAAAATTATTTATAGAAAAATAATATGTAAAATGATGTCAGATGTTTTTTATTTTATTGATTTATTTTTTATGTGGTGCTGAGGATCGAACCCAGTGACTCACGCATGTGAGGCGAGCGCTCTACCACTGAGCTATAGCCCCAGCCCCCAGATGTTTTTAAAATAAGAGCTACGTACATATTCTTGTAGTAGACTCAAACTGCAGTAGTTGAAAGAACAAAATAAGGACTTTCTTTGACTTCCTCGTCTTATTATTTTCTTTCCAGAAGTATTCATTATGGACACGTTTGGATGTGTCTAATCTTAAAACATTAGTGCCCAACTTATGTCTTTTTTTTTTTTTTTTTTGGTACCAGGGATTGAACTCAGGGGCACTCGACCACTGAGCCACATCCCCAGCCGTATTTTGTGTTTTATGTAGAGACAGGGTCTCACTGAGTTGCTTAGCACCTCACTGTTGCTGAAGCTGGCTTTGAACTCGCGATTCTCCTGTCTCAGCCTCCCTGAGTGCTGGGATTACAGGCTTGAGCCACCGCGCCCGGCCCAACTTATGTCTTGATATAGTAGCTTACCCAGCAAAATCTGCTTTAGGATAGTGTTTCTGCCAGGCGCAATGGTGCGTGCCTATAATCCCAGCAGCTCCAGAGGCTGAGGCAGGATAATTCCGAGTTCAAAGCCAGCCTCAGCAACTCAGTGAGACCCTGTCTTTCATAAAATATAAAAAAGGGCTGGAGATGTGGCTCAGTTGTTAAGTGCCCCTGGGTTCAATCCCCAGTAGCAGCTCCCCCAAAAGGGTTTCTAAGGGATGGGGTTGTAGCTCAGTGGTAAAGTGCTTGCCTAGCATGTGTGAGGCACTGGGTTTGATCCTCAGCACCACATAAAAATAAATAAAGATATTGTGTTCATTTACAACTAAAACATATATATATTTAAAGTGTTTCCAAAGTTTTGGGAAACCATTGCTTTAGAAAATGGTTTTGTTAGTGACAATATAAGTTAACAAAATAAATACATTGGATTTATGGAAGTAGAAGGTGAATATTGAGGAAAAATTAACTGAATCCTTTCTTTCCTTTAGGCTGATAGCCCTGAAGAGATGCACAGTTGGATTAAAGCAGTCTCTGGCGCCATTGTAGCACAACGGGGACCTGGCAGATCAGCATCTTCTGTAGGTTTCTTGCTCTCTGTGGTGATAGTACCATGGGTCCCCACACCCAGTCGAGTTGTTTTCCTTCCTATTTCCCTAATCCTTTGGTTTATTTTTTGAGATTTATTTGCATGTCAACTATTAGATCAATTGGACTTGCAAAAAATAATGCATTTCTAATTTAATGCTTCCTTGTAGTGTTACATATACATAACTTTCTGTGCATTATATTGTGTTAAATGCACAAGCAGAGCAACTAAAGAATAGACATTTCCTTGCTTTGTTTTAGCAATGCTTACTTGTCAGTAGGTCTGGATTTTGGTATATTTTGAAAGACTCTTAGTGTGCAGTGTGGCCTAATCATGAAAGACACCTTTCATTTTAGTGTTACACAGCTTTGTAACATTTCAATTTATTCTTTACTTCCCTAATTTCAGTTAAAGTGTTTTGCTTTATTTTTGTTTTTTGTTTTGGGGTTATTTTTTGGCTTAGCATGCCATAAGACTACTGACCAAGCTGGAACCTTAAATTCAATTAAGTGCTCCCATTCAGTATTTTCCATTTCATGTTTTTATTTATTTTCTAGCAGGTTAATATAAAAGCCTGCTTCAGGTGGCGCACACCTGTAATCCCAGCGGCTCGAGAGGCTGAGGCAGAAGGATCAAGAGTTCAAAGCCAGCCTCAGCAAAAGTGAGGCACTAAGCAACTCAGTGAGACCTTGTCTCTAAATAAAATACAAAATAGGGCTGGGGATGTGGCTCAGTGACTGGAGTGCCCCTGAGTTCAATCCCCCATACCCAAAAAATAAATAAATAAAAGCCTGCTTCAGAAATCTACCATAATTAACTTTTTGGTAGCATGATAATAAAATTGAAGAACTAAACATTCTACTCAGTAGTAGTAATGTCTTTTATATATCGTGTTCAAGTATATAATAAGAACTATATTTTACTTTGGAATACTTTGGCTACTCATCTCATCTGACAATACAAATTCTGAGAAATAAAAAATGTGATGTCTTAAAATGTTGCATCATTGGTAAAAAGTAGTCTAATATGTAACATTATAGCTTTTATTATTTAGGTTAATTACATGTAATCCATACCTTTAATACTTTTCCTGGTAGTATTGTCCTTTAATTTCTTAGAAGTGATAATTACAGATCAGCAAATTCCAAATTACATATCCTTTTTGGAATGCCTGAGAAGTCACTTTTGTGGATGTTAATTTTGTAACTGCCTTCATTTTATGTGACCTTTTCAGCAGTCAACTCTGAGATTCTCTGCAAAAACAATGTCTGTTGGGAAGAGGAAAAGCTGGAGAAGGGTGCTTGTGTTTTGTGCTTTGTGGTGGGGCAAGTTGGACTATCTAGCTGTCACTGTCAGCACAACTCTCTCTTTTCCTCCCTCCCCCACGTATAGGTTAACTCTAATCTTAGCTTTGCACTGTGTTCCAGATGCGGCAGGCCAGAAGGCTGTCGAACCCTTGTATACAGAGGTATACATCAAGAACTGGTGAATGCAGCGCGTATGTGGGCTCTCACGCAAACGTGCCTTCTTAGTAGAGGGCCCGACTCACTCACTACTTACAGCTGATCCTAGAAAGTTGAGTTCACTAAACTGCCTTCTGCAGTGTCATAACTGACTTTGTCAACACTAACGCAAACTATTTCACTGCAGTCATTAGGTTGAATGTGTATTTTTTTTAAAAGATTAAAAAATACAACCGTACTAATGTAAAGGGACAGACATTAAGCTAGGTTCTAAAAATTCACTTACTGAATTGCTGCAAGAGTTTCTATATATTACGTATTTTGAGATATTTTATACTACAACACTTGAAATGTACCTTTGTTCCAATAATACATGCAAACCTTGCATGTATATACATTGAATAAACTAATTTGCATGGCATTTTAAATCTAGTGAAATTCAGCCATGTAATAGAACTTTGTTGCATTTTGGTAATTTGTAGCACTTTGTTTTCAAAGCCACTGGTATCTTAAATGAACACAGTATACTAGGAAGTATATGGCACAGTGCACTTAGAATGGTAATATTTAAAGATATATTCTGATTGGATCTAGTTAGAAGCATTTTAAAATTTGCAATTGATATTACTTCACCATTTTAAAAATGACTGTATGCTCGTTCTTACCTTTAAAATCTTAAACCATATGAACATATGACATTCAAAACTAAATAAATGAAATTAGATAAAAAGTGAAAAGACTGCTCTTATTGGTTGCAATGAAATTCAAGGAAGCAAACTAAATTTTATCAGATTTTTTAGATAAAGTATTTTAAAAATCTTGATTCCTGATTATCAGAAAAATTTGTGACCTTATATTTTATCTTTCTAAAATACATGGGATAATTCCCATTGTCAACTGAGAATATACTCTTAAATAAAAGGTAAAGCTGGTAGGTTTCCTCTGAACATAGAGTTCAGTTGCAGTTGGAACACTGTGTCTTGGTTTAGGCTGGCTAAGTCTTCAAAGTGTCATAAGCTGCCAAATTGAGCTTTGATGTCAGAACTAGTTTCTTAGTGGAAATGGTTGTTGGCTGTCGTTGCTTTAAACTCACCTTTAAAAATGCATTTGCTTTGGGAAAGAACTTGCACATTTATGCTGCATGGCTCGTGCTTCTGCGTGTGTGTGTGTGTGTATGTGTGTTGTGTGTGTATTGTTTGTTTTTCAGAGAATCAAGTCTCACACTGAATTACTAACCTTGTCGTTAATGATTGACTGTGTGTGACCATTACTCCTCTTTCCAGGAGCATTCCCACTGTCCTTCAGAGTCCAGACACACTGCCCGCCCTGCCGGTGCCACAGCAGCAGCCGCCTCACATTCCACAGCCTCTCGCAGCAACTCTCTGGTCTCAAGCTTTACCATGGAGAAGCGAGGATTTTATGAATCTCTTGCCAAGGTCAGGCCAGGGAACTTCAAGGTCCAGACTGTCTCTGCAAGAGAACCAGCTTCCAAAGTGACTGAACAAACTCTGCTAAAACCTCAAAGTAAAAATGGCCCTCAGGAAAAAGATGGTGACCCCGTGGACTTGGATGACGCAAGCCTTCCAGTCAGCGATGTGTAAGGTGGAAGCCTGCAGGGCCTGCCACCATCCACCCTCAGTGTCCTTCATGAGGCTTCTAGCCAAAGATGAGAAAGGGGGAGTGGGCTTTAATACCTATATTATCCTGCCTCTTAGATGTACTCTTTGAAAGCTGGTAAACCAAGAATCTAGGAAGTAGCCAAACGAAATGTCATTTCTTTCAGAAAGAGGGAAAAAACCTGATTGTCTTCGTATCAACTATCTGAAGCTTTGTGTATTCTCATTTGGGTGGTAAAAATGTGTGTGTGATGTTTTTTTCCTGGTGACTTTGACCGTTTAAATGTTTAGCAACTTATAAACGTTAAAAATGCTTATTAATAATTTTGGTCATATAAAAAATGCTACTATGACTTCCTATTAAATGTTGATATTTAAACATCATTATTGGTTAATATTATTGAATGAAATATTGCCAGATTAAGATTCCTAAGCTCATGATGTCGGTGGTGCTGCAAAATTTATACTGCAGTGTGGACTATTTGAAATCATAACCATTTTTGATGCCCTGGATCTTGAGGTGAGTGGTGAGTTTTGCATAGAAGATATGATTTAGACTCTTGGTAAGGATGAGGGATTGTGCTAGGCTAGAGAAAAGGGGGAAATTAGAATTCAAACTATATTTTAAATATTTTGTTTGAAAAAGCTTAGTCAGAACTTGCAGCTGTCAGTGCTTTGTTCAGTGATGATCATTAGGTTGGGAATGTTGGAGAGATCTGATTTTCTTAACACAATTTTGTAAATATTTCTCATTTCCATGTTTGCATCAGTAAAAGACCTCAACTTGATATGTGAAGATGTAACTGCCCTTAGTCATGAAATTGTGGCCTCTACTTTTTTGTTACTAATAACCTGCATTCAAGTGCCTGTGTTTTTCCTTCTTGTTTAAGAATATTCGGAGATTAATGTGCTCAAAAGTCCTACATGATTGGCTTTAAACATTGAGATAAAACTTTCAGTAGCGTAGTTTAAAGATAGCATTTTATGTTAGAGATACCAGGATGCTGGTATTATACTTACCTGTGCAATATATATGTTTTAAAAAACAATTTTGAGTATACACTCAATCATGGGGATGTTAAAAATACCAGCACCTCTCTAAAGAATCCATAGTTTCAGGTGTTGAGCGATAGACTGGTTTGAGAAAGCACCATTTTGCAGTTCAGCCTTAAACATTTGCTTTAAGAACACAGTCTTGAATTTCACATGCTGCTATTTTTATATTTTACCATTTTCCAGTACTGTTTTGTTTTGAATTCATACATATCACCATTTCTCCTTTTTATTTTCTAAGATTACTTCTTTTCTGAGAGAGGAAAATTTTCTACTAGTGTGGTAAGGTCCAGAGCTTAAGATACATTATAATAGAATTATATAGTATGAGTTTAAAAAATCCAAATGCATAAGAATGCACCACTCACCTTTTTTATTCATAAGCTAATATTTTTTAAAGTTAGATTTTTTTCTTTTGCTCCTACATTTGAAAAGAATAGAATAAAAAGATTTTAAATAATTACACTTTTCCTACCCATTATAATGGCTCTTTTGAAAGAAAGTTTCTCAGCCGGGCGCGGTGGCTCAAGCCTGTAATCCCAGCACTTAGGGAGGCTGAGACAGGAGAATCGCGAGTTCAAAGCCAGCCTCAGCAACAGCGAGGTGCTAAGCAACTCAGTGAGACCCTGTCTCTACATAAAACACAAAATGGGGCTGGGGATGTGGCTCAGTGGTCGAGTACCCCTGAGTTCAATCCCCAGTACCAAAAAAAAAAAAAAAAGAAAGAAAGAAAGTTTCTCTTTCGTGGACACATCTAAGATAATTTGTCTAGACACTGCAATATTCAAGAGCCTGTTGCTGTTTTCTTTGGTACAGCTTCTACATTGCATGTTCATTTTAGCATATTTTGGTATTGGTAATTTGATATATTTAATGGTGGCAAATATTAGCTTTATTTTGGGACTTTTTATAGAACTACCCTTGTTCAATAGCATAGGAAAATGTTCTTGTGATTGTCAGGGTTCCCTGGTATTTATCTCAGTTCTTTTATAAGTCTATGGAAATTATTTAATTATTTTGAAACTTACACTTTTCTTGTAAATATGTCACATCTGAAGTGTCAAAAAATTGCTTTGAATACCCTAATATTTGCTGCATTTTTTTTTTTCTGTGTGTGTAACATGTCTTCTTTCAGAACGGGAACGTGTGCTTCCCAGTGTTTACTGTTACGTCTTTTATCTTTATATGTTAAACTGGTTGAACACTGTAATGACTTGAGAATAAACACAGAATTCATTCTAATTTTTTTTCTCATTCCATTTGCTTCAGCTGCCCTATGAACAAGAGGACAAGTACAGAATGTTTTTGGTTAATTGACTTGAATATTTAAGGGTAGTAATTATTTACTAATCCTTGAAAGAATAAGAAACCTCAAGCCGGCGTGGTGGCTCGAGCCTGTAATCCCAGCACTTAGGGAGGCTGAGACAGGAGGATCGCTAGTTCAAAGCCAGCCTCAGCAACAGCGAGGTGCTAAGCAACTCAGTGAGACCCTGTCTCTACATAAAAACACAAAATAGGGCTGGGGATGTGGCTCAGTGGTCAAGTATCCCTGAGTTCAAGCCCCGGTACCAAAAAAAAAAGGTCCAAAGCCAGACCTTTTTTTTTTTTGGTACCGGGGATTGAATTCAGGGGTACTTGACCACTGAGCCACATCCCCAGCCCTATTTTGTGTTTTATGTAGAGACAGGGTCTTACTGAACTGCTTAGTGCCTTGCCATTGCTGAGGCTGGCTTTGAACTCGTGATTCTCCTGTCTCAGCCTCCCAAAGTGCTGGGATTATAGGCGTGAGCCACCGCACCCGGCTTGGCTTTGAACTCTTGATCCTCCTGCCTCAGCCTCCTGAGCTGTGTGTTTCACTGCGCCTGGCCAAGCTTTCCCTTTTGGTAATAAATGTTCCTCAACTGCTGTGATGAACACTGCATCCAGAGCCCAGTGCAGTTTTTGGTGTACAGGTAAAGCTCAAGTCCTTCAATAAGTGAGGACAAGGCATGAATAGAGATGTATTGAACTGTATACACTTTAAAGTATGTTCCTGTGTACTTTGAAATACAAGTTCTTCACTTGCAATTCTGGAATGTTCTCTGTATAAAGAAACTTTCAATAATCTTAGATGTCTTATTTTGCTCCTTTTTAATTTTGTTAAATTATGCTGCTTTTCTCCTGTATCTTCATAACCCTGTCCTCTGAGATGCTGCCCAGAATGACTTTGAGCCAATGTCTCCTCCAACCTATTATGACCTCTTAGGTACCGACCTCTTAGGTACCGCCCTCTTACTGTCATTGCTCAGGGCTGGCATTAAACACCTTGATTTGTGCTCTTTTTACAAAAGCTGATTAATGTCTTAAAGATCAGTCAGTCCAAGCCCTTGCGACCAGTGCTACCTGAAATTGAGACACCAGGAAGGAGAGGATTTGCACTGGCCCATGAGGCAAGAACTGTTGGCTTCTCACTATACTTGAAAACATCGTTAGGATCTATGCCTTGGCTAGAGTAACCTGGGTCGAGTCCTGATGCCCTCTGTGAGTTCTTCCCTCCTTTCCCAGACAGATTCATTTAGTGCTCTACTCTTTGTCTATCTTGTTTTCCTAAGGCCACTTGTTCTCTGAAATGCTTTCTTCTTCATAGGCCTTCAGGTCTCTTCATTTATTCAAACAATTGGTGAAAAACCTACCAAGCAGCAGCTGAACAGTTTAGCATGTGTTCCCACACCCACTTCCCACATGAGACCATGCTTGCCCTAGAATGCAAGGATCTTGAGGTTGGATCAAAGTGTTTCATTTGTTAGAAACCTGTGGATACTTTGCTTGACATTCCTATAGGTAGTATTTTCAATGCTTTTAAAAGGGGAATATTTAATATTGATATTATTTGAGAAGAGCTTTATTTCCAAGATTTTATCTGGGTTTAGCAAACAGAGGTTTTGATTTTTCTATTACGTCTTAACTATCTGTATGTTTATTAGAAGATTAAGATTTTCTTTATCCAAAGTGCCTTTGCAGGTCTGGGGTGGTAGCTAAGTGGTAGAGCACTTGCCTTTGCGCACAGGAGGCACTGGGTTCGATTCTCGGCACCACATAAAAATAAATAAAGGTATTGTGTCCATCTACAACTAAAAATATTTTCTTTTTTAAAAGTGCCATTGCATGCACGGGCCATGTTCTCTTGTTCATATCCAGCCATGAGACACAGTTATAACCTGAAAATAATTCCTATCACATTTATCTAGGAAGCCCCCCTCATTGAAAGTGATTGGCCTGCTAGCATCTGGAGCTGTTTTCCCCTCTGGATCCCACACACTTTATGTTTACCCTTTTGTTTACAGTATCTTGATGCTTATGTTCCTGTAAATAAGTAGCTCTCTTTTGTGGATAGTTTTTTTTTTTTTTTAAACCAGGGATTAAACCCAGGGGCACTTAACCACTGAGCCACACATGCAGTCAGTTTTTATTTTGAGACAGGGTCTCGCTAAGTTGCTGAGGCTGGCTTTGAACTTGTGATCCTCCCGCCTCAGCCCCCTGAGCCACTGGGATTACAGGTGTGTGCCACTGTTCCCGGCTGAATACATAATTTTTATTTAAAGCTTATTCATAGATATATTTTGTACATTTATAAAAAAAAAAAAAAGATCTTAAAACTGATGTGATCATTAAAATTAAACCAGTAGCCAGGCAACATGGTGCATGCCTGTAATCCCAGTGTCTCCAGAGACTGAGACAGGAGAATCTCAAATTCAAGATCAGCCTTGACAATTTAGCAACACGCTGTCTCAAACAAATACAAAAGGGCTGTAAGTTTGCTTAGTAGTAGAGCATCCCAGGGTTCAATCAGTCTCCAGTACCAAAACAAAACAAAACAAAACAAAAAAACTAACAAAAAATATTGCATGTTTGCATTTAGTGCTTCTTTTTACCTGAATTTCTTGTTTGTCTACATACAATAGCTGTCTTATACTAGGAATCTAAGGGCCTGGATTCCGTTTCAGGTCTGCCACACTTCAGGCAAGTATTGTGTAGGTATTTTGAAATGTCACCTTTTACATTATATAAAATGAGAGAATTGAATCTGTCTTGGTAATTTTATTAACCTATGCAACTTAATTTTCTTCCCTCAAAAACTACTTTAAATGTTTTTACTTTAAAGAAACCCAAAATGAGAAGGAAAATTCTGAACCCTTTTGCCTTAACAGAAGGAGAGCCCTCCCTCAGCTTGCCTTTTACTTTTGGTTGCAGCTCAGGGATTTTCTTTACATGGTTATCACCAAGCTGGGCACTGTTATATACCTTAGGTTCTGCTACTCAGGAAGCTGGGGCAGGAGGATCACTTGAGCCTAAGAGATCAAGACCAGCCTGGGCAAGGTAGTGAGACTCAGTCTCTTAGAAAAAAATAAAGAAAAGAAACTACATAAACCTGTGAACAGTTGTTGAGGTAGAAAATATTTGTATAAAAAATGCAAAGATTTGGCCGAGGCCGTGGTGGCACATATATGTAATCCCAGCAAATCGGGAGGCTGAGGAGGATTCCAAGTTTGAAGCCAGCCTGAGCTACTTAGTGAGACACCGTCTTTAAAAAAAAAAAAATTGAGGGGACAAGTAGTATCTGGGGATGTGGCTTAATGGTTTAGCACCCCTTGGTTCAATCCCCGTACCTAAGTAAATAAAATGTGGATAGTCTTACTATTGTGTATTTATGGAAAATAGCACCACCTTCTGGTTATCCCATTGCTAAACTTAAAAGTAATTTTGATGCCTGTTTCACTTTCTTTTTTTTTCAATACTTTTTAGTTGTAGATGGACACAATACCTTTATTTATCTTCATGTGGTGCTGAGGATTGAACCCAGTGCCTCACATGTGCAAGGCAAGCGCTTTGCCACTGAGCCACAATCCTAGCCCCACCTATTTCACTTACTTTCATCTAAAACAGATAGAGAAGATAGGTGATTGCTTAAGATAGTTTTAAAATTAATATCAAATTTAAGCTACCATATGACTTAAATCAATTTGCAAATGAGTTTTTTCAGGGAGAGGGTATTGGGGATTGAACCTAGGGGTGCTTTACCTCTGAACTATATCCCCAATCCTTTTTATTTTTATTTTGAAACAGGGTCTCACCAAATTGCTGAGGGTCTTGCTGAGTTGCTGAGGCTGGCCTCAGACTTGTGATCCTCCTGTCTGAACCTTCTGAGTCACTGGGATTACATGTAGGTATGTACCACCATGCCCAGCTACAATTGAATTTTTACATAAACTTCTTATTGAAGGTACTTGTAGCTTCACATATGGTTATAAGAAACATTAAAAATTTTGTGTACCCTTTACTCAATTTTTCCCATTGATAACATATTGAAAAACTATAATAATACAGGATTATAATCAGGATATTGACACTGATGCAGTCATGATACAGAACAATTCCATCATCTCAAGGATCCCTCATTCTGGCCCTTTTGTGGGGGGCCATCCCTCTATTTTATGGTTTGGAAACTGACTTAGTCATTTGCTCAAAAGTCATATTAGGATTAAAATGCAATCAGTACCAAAGTTTGGGCTTCTGACCCCTATGGTATTCCTGTCACAGTAGGAATCTTGAAAACTGCTTTGTTTATATTTCTAGATTACTAATGAATTGAATTTTCATTCAGTCTTATTTTCAACATTTTCCAAGACCATAATCAGTCAATCTTTCTTTTCCTTTTTTCTTTTCTTTCTCTTTTCTTCCCCCTCCTCCTCTTCCTCTCCCCCGTTCTCTTCCCTTCCTTTCCTCCCTCCCTTCTTCCTTTCTTTCTAGGAAATAGAACCCAGGGGTGCTTAACCACTAAGCTATATCTTCAACCTCTTTTATTTTTTATTTTGAGACAGGGTTTTACTAAGTTGCTGAGGTTGGCTTTGAAATGGAATCCTCCTACCTCAGCTTTCTGAGCTGCTGGGATTACAGGCATGCGCCACCACACTCAGCCATGACCATAATATTTCAAATGAGAATTTTCTTTACACATTCCTTTAACTTTTCATTTTTTTAAAAAATATACTGGGAATTGAATCCAGGGTGCTTTTAACACTGAGCTACATTGCCAGGACTTTTTTATTTTGGATTTTGAGACAAGGTCTCACCAAATTGTTGAGTGTCTCGCTTATTTGCTAAAGCTGGTCTCAAACTTGCCATGTTTCCTGCCTCAACCTCCTGAGTCACTAGGATTATATGTTTGCACCTCTATGCCCAGCTCAAGTGAACTTTTTTTTTTTTTTGTACTGGGGATTGAACTCAGGGGTACTCGACCACTGAGCCACATCCCCAGCCCTATTTTGTGTTTTATGTAGAGACAGGGTCTCACTGAGTTGCTTAGCTGAGTTCCTCGCCCTTGCTGAGGCTGGCTTTGAACTCGCGATTCTCCTGTCTCAGCCTCCCTAAGTGCTGGGATTACAGGCTTGAGCCACCGCGCCCGGCTTCAAGTGAACTTTTGAGAATAATAGGTAAATATCCCGATCATAATCTTCCTGAAAGATTTCATGCTCTGACATTTGACATTATATAAATTAATAAAGAATGCCAGGTGCGGTGGCTCACAACTGTAATCCCAGCAACTTGGGAGGCTGAGGCAGGAAGATCAAGAATTCAAAGCCAGCCTCAGCAAAAACAAAGCCCTAAGGAATTCAGTGAGACCCTGTCTCTAAATAAAATACAGAAAAAAGGGCTGGGGATGTGGCTCACTGGTTGAGTGCCCCTGAGTTCAATCTCTGGTGCTCCCTCCCCCCAAAAAGATCACCAAAATAAGGTAAATAAGTAAGTAAAATAATCAGATCGAAATGCCAAATTCTTGAAGAGGAAGTAGATGTAGAGATGGATCATGAAGATAATCACTTGGTATGGGCACGGGTGAGGTGTTCTGTGTGAGAAAGTTTTGACCCATTGAAGTTGAGTTCAAATCCATGCTTCAGCGGATGACACACAGCATACAGGAGTCCTAAGATGATGAAGCCATCCAAAGGAATTTGCCTGAAGAAACAAAGTGTGATAGGTGATAAAATCCAGCATGGAAAACTACAGTGGTGTGGAAAAGTACACACCCAGGGGCTGATATAGGCAAAGAAGGATGGTGTGAGTGAGAGAAGCGACACTGGGCAAAGAGCCTTGAGAAAGTCCCAGAAGAGAAAAGGTACTTCTAAATAACAGTCACGTGACATGACAATTTGTAAATACTGATTTAGCATTTGAAGGATTCAAACTGGTGCATAAAATTGAAATCATTTTCTTGTTTTTTTTGCCTCTTCCTCCCAACTGTGATACTTAAACCTCATGCTAGGCTTCTGAAGAAGGAAGGGCGAGGGTGAGGTAGGGGACATGAGGAACTTGCCATGATTTGGAAACTTGCCCACATTAAGCCTTTTTCTTTTCTGCCTGTTTTTGGTACCTTCCTGATATGAATATAACATATTTCCCATGGAAACTTACTACTCTTTCCAAATAGGGGGCTGTTGGTCCTGCTGACATCCGCTCTTGGTAACCATCGCATGCTTCCCACTCATGGTCCTGAGTCTTGTTGTCACTTAGACCGTCCTTCCTTCCCACTCTCCTTTGCCTGTTTGTTTTTAAGTTGGAGAATCTTAGTGGGTCAGGTCTGAGTAGTGAGAGGAAGTGAGGCAGTAGGTAATGGGAAGTATTTTGGTCTGAACAACTAGAAGCATAGAAGCTATGAGCTGGGGTAACGGATCCACAGGTGAGTAGGCTTAGGGGAAAAAATTATGATCGTAGTTTTGAATGTGTTGGGTTAAGATGCCTGTCAGTCATCCAACTAGAAATGGCAAGCAGGCAGTTGGAGATACAAATTTGGAATTGAGAGTAATCATTGGAATGGGAGTCTTCAATGTATTAGATGATATTTAAAGCCAGAGACTGGATAAGATCACCTGCAGAGAGGGTAAAGGTGAAATAATAAAAGCATAGAATTGGGGTGGGAGGGGTTCTAACATTAAGAGCTCTGAAGAAGAGGAGATAGCAGGAATGGATAAGAAGGTCTGGCCACCAGGTCAGTATGATTTCAAGAGCAAGTGCTGCCTTGGACACCAAGTGAAGAGACTATCAAAGAGGAAGGGGGTGATCAGAAGGCCAATTGTTGCTCATAGGTGAAATTAAGAGGCAAATAAATGTTCTTTGCCTTTGCAATGTGAAGGTCATTGGTGATCTTGATAGGAGCAACTTTGAGAGAGTACTGGGGGCAAATAAAGCTGAGGAGTTTTTGGTTTTTTTTTAATATGTATTTTTTAGTTGTAGATGAACACAATACCTTTATTTTATTTATTTATTTTTTTATGTGGTGCTGAAGATTGAACCCAGTGCCTCACAGATGTGAGGCAAGTGCTCTACCACTGAGCTACAATCCCAGCCCCAAAACTGAGGAGTTTTGCCCCAAGAGGAGCTGAAGAATGGAATGATTATTACAGCCATCAAGAGAGCAACTGAAACCAGTCGTGGTGGCATAGGCCTATAATCCCAGCTTCTTGGGAGGCTGAGGCAGGAGGATCAAGAATTCAAAGCCAGCCTCAGCAATTTAGTGAGGCCCAAGCAATTCAGTGAGACCCTGCCTCTAAATAAAATACAAAAAAGGGCTGGGGATGTGGCTCACAGGTTGAGTCCCCCTGAGTTCAATCCCAGGTACCAAAAGAAAAAAAAAAAAAGGGAAAATGGTGCATAAGTAAGGAGGGTGTGGCTTTATTCAAGTGCAAGTGTTTATCTGGGGTAGGAAGTCACTGCGCAAGGTAGCCACTGGCTAAGTGGGTAAATGCCAAGGGGCAAGTCTCTAAAAAAGTCTGTTTTGCTTGTAGTTTTAATGAATGAGGAAACAGGATCCTCAACTATGAGATGGAGAAGGAGATGCTGAGAGTTCCAGGAGAGAGCAGAAGGTGTGAAACTGCCTAGGATTGTGGAGAGGTGCGCACCAGGGAAATCGGGAATACCCTGGGCAGCATGAGCCCAGCTGAGCACTGTGGTCGAGAGTGTGGGGGAGTGAGGGTCATTTTGCCATCCCTGACTGCAGTGGGAGGTCCTTCATGTTTCCCCATCCAGCATAACACTGGCTTTGGGCTGAGACAGAAATAGGTTAAAGAAGTATGCATATGTATCTCCTTGGTTTTTTTTTTTTTTTTGGTGCTGGGGATTGAACCCAGGGCCTTAGGCGTGCGAGGCAAGCACTCTACCAACTGAGCTATATTCCCAGCCCCCATATCTTATTCTTTAAAACGAAGAATGATGGTTAAATTTTGTCATATTGATAAGGGACAGACAGATGTGAGTGGTAGGAACAAGAGGTTAAGAGCAGGATTGTATGAACTGGCCCACTATGCTGAACCCCACATGCTTTCACTTTTAAGAAGCAATTTACTGCAGCCGTGCCTGGCTTAAGCCAACAGGATATGTTACATTCCTCAGCAAACTTCCACCTGCTATCTGCAGAAGTAGTGCAGGACTCAAATACCAATGATAAGAACACAATTACCAGAAAAGGGGGTGGGAGTTGTGACCCTTACACAGACCAGATCCTAGAACTCAGGGAGGTGAGGATAATTCCCTCTAATCATAAAATCTGTAAGAACAGGTTCCAATTAGAACCAGTCCGCATGAGCCAAAGTGACCTATAGTTGTCATAGCAGGGGGGACTTGAAAGTCTGATGTCATCCTGTTGCCAGAAGTCAAGAGGTGGACCTGGGTGGGACTCTGGAATCTTCCCTGGAGCCCCAGTCAAACTGAAGGGCAGGAGAGGTGTGCTGTCCCTCTCCTCTCTGAGAGCACTCACTCTGTCCCTCACATGTCTGGAGTCTTTCTGGCCTGATTGCAAGAATTGACATGAAGCGGGACTCTCTGCTGCCTCAGTCCACAAAAGACCATAACATTGTATCTTCAGCATCTATGGAAATAATTTTTATTTTCCTTCTTTGGCTGAATTAATTTGGTGAAAAATATTAATCCATTTCCAAATATTTATCATCAATTTCTGATTAAATTCCATTGGTCAGGTTTTTTGGGGCTCTTTTGGTATCAGGGATTGAACTCGGTTACTCGACCACACCCCCAGCCCTATTTCGTGTCCAGGCAAGCGATCTACCACTGAGCCACAACCCCAGCTCAGGTTTGGTTTGATTTGGTGTGGTTTTGGTTTGTTGTTGTTTTTTTTGTTTTGGTACCAGGGTTGGAGATTGAACTCGGGGGTCCTCAACCACTGAACTACATCACCAGCCCTATTTTGTGTTTTATTTAGAGACAGGGTCTCACTGAGTTGCTTAGTGCCTCACCCTTGCTGAAGCTGGCTTTGAACTCGTGATTCTCCTGTCTCAACCTCCCAAAGTGCTGGGATTACAAGCATGAGCTACCATGCCTGGCTTTTTTATTTTATTCTAAGACAGCCTTGTTAAGTTGCCCAGGCTGGCCTTGAACTTGTGATCCTCCTCCATCTGCCTCCTGAGTGACTTTGGGATCACAGGGGTGTGTCACCTCCCCTGACTCTTACTAGTTTTAAAATATATTGCTTGATTCTTTTTGGTATCGAGATTTTTTGCATAAATATGTGTTTGTATTTTTTTTCTTTTGTGTAAGTCTAATCTTTAGGGTTGTTTTTTTTTTTGGTGCCAGGAATTGAACCGGTGCTTAACCAATGAGCCACATCCCTATCCCTTTTTCATATTTGATTTTGAAACAGGGTCTCTCTAAGTTGTTTAGGGCCTCACTAAGTTGCTGAGGCTGGCTTTGAACTCACAATCCTCCTGCCTCAGCCTCCCAAGCTGCTGGGATTTTAGGCATGCACCACTGTACCTGGCTCTTTGTAGGTTTTGTGGTGTTATACTAGCCTCATGGGAACAACTTGGGAGGTGTTCTTTTAAGCTCTTCCAGAATAGCTTTAAGAAAATTGGAATTAACCACTCTTTAAAGTTGATGGACTTACCCTATAAAACTTTCTGGACCCGGAGCTCTTTTGAGTAGATGCCTCTGACAACTTCCTCATTTTCTCTATGAAAGTTATGTGTTTAGATTTTCTATCTGTTCTGTGGTGGGATAGAAGTGTAACTGAAAGCTCGGTCCCTGTCCCCAATGCCAATCAATGCCAATTTAATAATGAAGACATGGTTTGGAGAAAAAGGAAAAAGAAGGTTCATTGCTTTGCTAGCAAAGGAGAAACACAGGAGACTCTTATCCCAAATCTATAACTCTCCCCAGCTGGAGAGACTGGGGAGTTTTAAAGGTACTCTTCAAGGGTTACATTTCAGGTGTGCTCTGATAGGGGTCCCAGGGCTCCTTGATGGCATTTGTTAGGATTCACTTGTTAATTTGGGAGACAACCAATTCCCAGATCCTCAGGGGGCATCTCCTTCCTGTAGTGGGTGTGTTCAAGGGCAGTTAACTTGGGGAAGAAAAGATAACACAGTCTCCTTAATCTTTTTAGGGAGGGGAGAAGGAAAAAGAGAGGAATAAAACCATGTTCGCCTCAGAGCAATGAGGGCTACAATCAGAAGATAAAGGGACCACTGTTACAGAAGGAATAAGAAATAGGTAGAAAGGAGACATAAAGGAAGGACAAGGAAAAAGATTTTAATTCAGAAGTTCCACATTTTCCCAGGCTTGTTACTCCCTAAACCTCACTCCCTTTCAGGGCTGTCAATCTCAAATTACTGGAAAATATGTAAGTCTACCTGTGCAATGCTAATTAACCCCCAATCAATAGATTGATCAAAGAGAGACACACATCTTGAGGAACCTATACTTTAGGGGACTTTCATTATCTGATCAATAATCAGACAATGAATAATACCATATCAGCCTGAGGATCCAGAGATTGACCAGACCACCAGAAACGGTCTTGAGATCAGTGACTGTTAATCTTCCCTATCTACATTTCCATACCATCCCTTACCAAGTTTCCTTTAAAAGAAGAGTTAATAACCCTGACAAAGCACATCTCTCCCATTCTCCCTTAGATGCATATTTCTTGCTTTACCCTCCAAGTGTCTCTCTTGAGATGGCCCACATTCTCCCTTGAATATGGATCTATCTACTTTCCTAAATAAACTTCCATCTGTGCTTCTGATTGGCACATGCTGAAATTCTTTTCTGACTTGTATGCCAAGAATACCCCTAGTCCTGAGTCAGGTTTCCCCTTCTCTCCCGGAACTCCTCCAACCTTTCTTTGAAGTCATCTCTTCTAGGGTCAGTTTGATAAATCGTACTCCAGTGAAAGTATACATTTTATCTAACTTTTTAATGTGTTTGCATGAAGCTGAGCAAAATATATGGATCTTCTTTTTGTTGTTTTTAGTGCTGAGGATGAACCCAGGGCGTCAGGCAGGCTGGGCAAGTGCTCTCCCACTGAGCTCCAATCGGTTCAGTTCTTATTTAAAGAGAAACACATTGGCTGGGATTGGGGCACAACTGTTAACCCCAGTGACCAGAGGTTTGGATCGGAAGGATTGCCAGTTAAGACCAGCTTCAGCAATTTAGCTAGTGTAATGCCCAAGATGTAATCACAAAAGGGTCTTTAATTCCAGCTCGAGCAGGGTCTGCACACCTTTCCTGGCACACCTTTCCTGACGCAGCAGGTAGGGAGGTATGGCCCGAGTCCAGGGGAGCAGGATTTTTATGGGTTACAATCGCAAGCAGGAGAGTACATGCCTTGGCGTTACATGATTGGGTAAGGGAAAGCGCACGCAGGGGGACAGCTACAGGATTGGGTAAGGGTGAGTGTGGTCAGTATGAGGTCAGTTGACCTTTAAACTGATAGATTTGGCTATGGCAGGCCCAACGCTTAATTTCCTGATTAGTTGGCCCAGATTGCGAAATGACTCACTGGTGCCAGAGCAGTGTGCCATTAAGTGTGTCGCAGTTTTTTAGGATCTGGGTGGGGGCTGCTGGGTTGAGGGCAAAGGCTCAGAGTCACAAAATGGCATCGATCTTGTCCTCTCACTAGACCTTATCTCAAGATAAAATTTTAGAAGGACCAGGGATAGGGCACTGGCCCAGCATACACCAGACGCTGGGTTTAATCCTCAGCACTACAAAAGAAGAAAATTCATTATGATCCCAGGAGAACATGCTTAGGTTCCCCACTTGAGAAACACTGTAAACTTCCTTGCTTGTACTCATGGCCCTTCCAGTCCTGCTCACCACAGAGTGGATCTACCTGTGTCCTAGACTTCACAGCAGCTGCACCCTACTTTGTTTCCTGGATTTCCCACCTCCCTGCCATTATTCTCGCTGTTCCTCCTGACTGTGACTGTCAGTCCACCCATCTCTCAATTCTCGCCAAAATGCAGCTTTCTCTGTGAGGCATTTCCCCTGCACACAGCCATGATGACACCCAGACACCTGATCTTCCTCTTTTTCTGCCTGTGTCCGTTCATTAGGCCACAGCTGGAATTCACCTTAGCTTTTGTCCTTAAAAGCCATGCTGACTAAATAGCTTTCTTCTCTCCACTGCAGTCCCTTTTGAAAGCTAATGACTTCAAACTTTGGAAGAGATTAGAAAATGGAATCAGCCCAAGTCAGCTCTTGGTTGATTAGATTGGTCTAAAGGTGAATTAAAGTCAAATGGGAAGCAAAATTCAAACATCCTGGAGGTAATGGCTAGGTCAGATGTGATTATAGTGGCAGCAGCAGATGCTCATGCCCTTTCATACTTGTGCATTCAATGTTACACTGAATTTCAGGGGGTTCACAATCACCCCATGGCTGCCTCAAAGCCTGCAGTGGGAGAAACAGAACGCTGGTCTCTCGGTGCTGTTGTTCTTTGAGTGTGTTCCCTAAGACCAGCAATATCAACATCACCTGGGAACTTGCTGCAGATACAATTATTGGTACCATCCAAGTCCTATGGAATCATCTCTGGGGAAGGACCAGCAATCTATTTTATCAAGCCTTCAAGGTGGTTCTGACCCATTAAAGAATGAAATCCCTGCCCTAACATGTCCATTGCATGTAACAAGTTAACTTCTCCCCTCCATCTAGAATGGCACTATTTGACAGCATCCTTAGGAGAGCTGAGAAGATGGTCACCAAATCACTGTGTGTCCCATGATTCAAATGAGGACCCCCACTGAAAATCGCTGCCTGTCAGCCTGCTCTGACCAAGTAAACTTGAACAGGTTGGAATGAAAAGCGGTTCTCATCCACTAGTCTCAATGGACCAGAGCAGTTTGGTCAGCCATTTTTTCCAATGTTATTTCCTTCTCTTCTTCCATTCCCAAGCTTTTCCCTAATCTTAACCCTTGCTCTTTAACAACACATGTCTTTCCCATGGCATTCTAAATTCCAAAGAAAGCCACTGTGTGCCTCTCCCCAGCTCAGCATGTGATAGGTCTATCTGAAAAGAAAATACAGATGCTGGCTGCAGGAGGTTCTGGTTCCCATTGAAGTGATGAGCAGGCCGCAGGGGCTTGGAGAGCGAGGCAGAGGAGGTGGCCATGTGCTTGAGAGCAGGCTACTGGCGGACTTCTGCCTTTTGTCCCGCTGCCTGCCATCTTCCTCTGATAAAAGCCGTTGGTACCCTTACTCCTCAAGATGGAGACTTGAAAGAGGAAAGGTCTCTTCTGTCTTCCTCCAGGCCGGCTTTGAATAAACCTGCTTTCCTTCACCATCCTCTGTCTCCCAGGCTTTAGTGGCGTGACCAGTGGTGGAACATCAGAACCTTCGTTCCCAGCAAGTTTTATGTATAGACAGAATTTTATTAGGAATTGGGGAAAAGTCATTACTTTATATAAACACTGATTTAGCTCTGAGCTTCCTGAAAAGAAAAACATTGAATTCTATAATAGGCTTTGATAAAATGAAACGTATCACCTTTTTGAGTAGTGAAATTTCCAGGTATTAAATGTTCAGAAACTTGTCGTGTGGATAGTGCTGCAGGTGACCCAAGTAACCTGGAGACCAAGGCCCTGGGCAGTTTTTGCAGAGGATGGAAAGTTCTTCAGTCTTCTGTATTGCCCTGTAGAACCAGGAACATTCTGTTGAGTGTGATTCTGTGGAAAGGAGTTCCCTCTGGCTGGAGCACCCTTTGCCTCCCCTGACTCAGATGCCTCGTGACATCTCCTCAGCCATCCCTACTCCTGCTGACCTTTCCTTCCCTGGGAACTCTGCACCCTTAGGAATGCACAGCCACTGTGACCATTATTGTATTATATTTTTTTGCATTCTTCCTTTGCAACCCCAAGAGTCTGTTTGGTTTGAAAAAGAACAGTCTTTTTTCCCTGATTCTGAAGTGAACACATTATGGTAGGACATTCACATAAGCAACAAGAAATAAAATAACCTGTGATCTTCCCACCAAGACATGGCTTGTGCTGACATTTTAGTGATTACACTCCCAAGCCTTTCAGCTCTTTGTGTATGTGTACAGGTGTTCCACTGTCTTTGTAAACAAGCCAAACATCACACACCACACACTGAAACCAGAGTTCAGAGATTAGATTCCCTGCCTCGCCAATTTTCTCTGGGTTGTCTTGCAAATTTTGACTTAATAAAATCCGACAATGAGGACAATCATGAAAAGGAAGAGCAAATGGAGCAGGGTTCATTTAAGCAAGAAGAGAACTACTGTTGTGGGGGGGGAGAGGAGGTGGCTGAGCAGAAAAGCTCATTTTGGTGTGCTAATTGAGGAGCTTATATGCAGTTCTGGGTAGAGCATGGAGCAAAATCTATTTAAAACAGGCACTGAAAAAGTATCAAAGCTATTGCCTTCCTATAATTTCCATTTGCGTTCACCCCCATGTTCCTGTTTTTCCACCTCTGGGACAAAAGTGTTGGCTAGAGGGTTCCCACAGGAGAGCCTCTAGGTCTTTTACATTTGAAATAGGCCTTGGTGGTGCTCATTAATAGTCTCGTCTTGGCCTCCAGGTGTGGTTTTTGCATTTGAACAAGACCTCCACTGGGGTCCACCACTGCAGATTGCTGGCCCTCAGTTCTTATTCAACACCATGGTCAAAGCAGAGCCCCAGCCAGCTCCTTTCACTCTCTTCTGCTGTGGCTGTGCTTAGCCACACCTATGCACACCCAAATGTGCCTATTTGGGATCCTTCCATCCCTGTGTTTCATAGCCTTTTAGTAATTTTGTGCTGCTATATCAAAATATCTTAGGTGGGGTAATTTTTAAACAACAGAAATTTATTGCTCATGGTTCTGGATCTGGAGAGTCTAAAATGAAGTGGCCGTCAGACTCTGTCTGGTAAGGCCTCGCACTTGGCGTTGGCGATGGCTGGCTGTTGTGGTGTTCTTGTGCTGGAAGAGGCTGGAGGGTTGCAGGAGCCCACTCCACCCTCCCTTCTGAATGCCCTAATCTCAGTCGCTTCCCAGAGGACCCACTCACCTTGGGGTATTAAGATTCCACAAGGATTTGGAGGGTGTTAGAAACAAGGAGGTGGTGCCAGAAATCAAACATATGCTCAAAAGTGGGTGGGCAAGACAGACCTTTACTTTGCCAGAAAAGCTTCCTTGGGTACCTGGCCAGCAAGCTCACTGCAAGAACAGTCTGCTTGTGTATATACCTAAGACAGCGCCACCCTTCACCCTGATTGGAGGACTCAGGGCTACAATCTAAGCGATTGGCTAGTTTCAGAATCAGGGTGGGCAAAAGGGAAAGGTTATAATTAAAATGACCACAATTTATTGGATTTAGTTAAGGCGAAATATTTGAAAATGGACCACCAAACTTTCTGTTTCTCACGAGGGGACACTGACATTCAGGTCACAGCCCTGGCTGTGTTTGGTAACTCTATGGACAGATGATTCTCCCAACTCGGGATCTCCCAGGGGATTGTTTGCCTTTAGGGGAAGGAGCTTTGCTGAAGGTAGGGGGAGGAGGACAGTGTTGGTGCTCTGAACTGTGAATAACATCTGCTTTTGTATTAATTTTATTACTATTATTATTTGTGGGGAGGAGCACTGGGGATGGAACCCAGGGCCTCCTGTGTGCTCACAAGCGCTTCTACCACTGGGCTACATTCCAAGCCCCACTCCAAGCCCCGCACCTGCATTTTGAAGATGGGGGTGACAGGTACGGCGGGTTCAGGGCAGCAGCGGCAGAGTGGGGCACACAGAAGCACGAAGGTAGTGAAACACATGTTCCTACGAGGCTGGAGGGCTCTTGTCTCCCATGCCCGCAGAATGAAGTACACAGCAGACAGGTGGACTCAGTTACAGATTTGCCAGCAGCAAGCAGTGAAAGCCCCCACCACATGGCAGGGGCCCCAGTGAGGGTCCCATTGGTGGCTCTCTGTCGAGGGGTATTTATGATGCTCTTTTGTTAAGAGAAACTGACCTTGGAAAGTCTCTCTAGATCTCTTTTTTCGACTCAGTTGAAGGTGTACAGTTTTAATCTCTTATTCTCATAATGGGATGGTTTAATGTGTTTGTTAACCTGAGTTTTTTCCTGTACTTGTTTTTTAAAATAAGAGAATTTCTTATTCAAAACAACTCTTTGGGGTTGACTCACGTTAAAGTAGTCCAGGAAGCCTGGGGCAACAGCAGACTGTGTGGGCATCTGAGCATGAGTGGGGCTCTGGCCAGGCTGCCAAGAGCAAGCAAACAAGCTGTAGCCCAGGGTTTAACCTGGGGTGGGGGGATCCCAATTCTACCTGCCTTTCTATTCCTGACTCAGTAAAAAATACTCAAATCTATCACTTCCTGTGCTTTTTGTTTTCTTTCTTTTTTCAGTGCTTTGGTGTGAGCTTGGGCCTTGTGCATGTTGGGTCTCTGAACTACATCCCCAGAGCTACCCTGTGTGCTCTTGAGGTGGTCTGCATCTATCGTTTTCTGCAGCTGTGCATTTCTTTCTAACTGCATATTCAGTGACATCACACATTGGCATAGTGATAGTATTTACACCATGCAAAGTGATAAATGCTACAAACCAGGGCATGATTCCTTGTTTTGATGATTAGATGTGAAGTTGGCAAACATTTTCTGTAAAAGGCCACACAATCTCTATCACAAGTATTATTTTTGCTGTGACAGAGCAAAAGCAGCCATAGGCACACAGATGGACAACAGGGCTGTATTGCAACATAACTTCGTGGGTACTCAAATTTGAATTTCATACAATTTTTATGTGTCATCCGATTTTTAGCGAGGCATGGTGGCACATGCCTGTAATCTCAGTACTTTGGGAGGCTGACAGGAGAATCAGAAGTTCAAAGTCAGCCTCAGCAACGGCAAGGCGCTAAGCAACTCAGTGAGACCCTGTCTCCACATAAAACACAAAATAGGGCTGGGGGTGTGGCTCAGTGGTTGAGTGCCCCTGAGTTCAATCCCCAGTACCAAACAAAACAAAACAAAACAAAAACAAAATAAAATAAGATTCTTCCTTTTTCTACCATTCAAACATGTAAAAACCAAGCCTGGCGTGGTGGCTCACGCCTGTAATCCCTGCACTTTGGGAGGCTGAGACAGGAGAATCGCAAGTTCAAAGCCAGCCTCAGCAATAGTGAGAGGCTAAGCAATTCAGTGGGACCCTGTCTCTACATAAAACACAAAATAGGGCTGGGGATGTGGCTCAGTGGTCGAGTATCCCTGAGTTCAATCCCCAGAACCAAAAAAAAAAAGTAAAAACCATTTTTTGATTGCAGGTTGTCCAAAAACAGGGAGGGACCAGACTTAACACATATTATATATTGTCATTTGTGAATCACGTGCTGTGTATCCCTCATACCAGAAAAATTTAATCAACCTTTGTCCTCTAGAGAACTGGTTGCTGAACATTTACCAGCCAACCACTGCTTCAAGAGTTCTGCCAATCTGAGCAATGGGAGCAGGGGATGGGCCAGCACCCTGGGGAAGGAAGTGGTCCCCCTCCAGACAGATCACTGCCCCTGGGCAGGGTGAGCCCCAGGAGGAGTTGTGCAGCTGGTGTCCAGTGCTGCAGAGGAAGAGCAGTGCATTCCTGCACCAGAAATCCCTTGAGGATCATCAGATAGCACCTGGTGTGAAGTGAGGTGAGGCCCTACAGTCTTCAAGGATGGGCCTGTGAGCAGTCAGATGTGTATATCTTCAGACCAAGGAACTGAAAAATTCCAGACATAGTATTTTTCCCACGGTGGAATATTTGTCTTTCCATTTAACCAAAGTGTTTAGATCCTCCAGTAATTGCATTCATAGAGCTCCTCTATGTTTTTGTTAAGTTTCCAGGTATTTTCTTCCTTTTTAACAAAACATTTTTGTTAGATTTACTCATATTTTGTTATTTTTAACTTTTCCATTTATATTTTTAGTTCCATTACCTTGCTTCTTTTTTCTGTTCTTTTTAAACCACTTATTGCGAGTTTATAGGGAAGCTAATGCTTATATAAAGTAACTTTTTAAATTAGCCACTGTAGTAAATTACTAGTATTTTTTAGTTGATTCCCTAGTGTTTTTAGTAATATGATAGTATCATCTACAGTAAAGGATCTTTTTACCTCCTTCTTCTCAGTTTTTATTTGTGTTATTTCTTTCTTGCTGAACTGGTCAGAACTCCCAGTGCTGACCATACTTGCTTTAGTCCGGAAATTATGGGAATGTCTCTTTATGTTTTATTATTTTATTTGATCTAGCAGTTTACTTGAGATATTTTCACTATGTTAAGGAAATACCTTAATTTTTTTTTTCTTCTTGGTACTAGAGATTGAACTCAGGGGTACTCAACCACTGAGCCACGTCCCCAGCCCTATTTTGTGTTTTATGTAGAGACAGGGTCTCACTGAGTTGCTTAGTGCCTCACCTTTGCTGAGGCTGGCTTTGAACTCACGATTCTCCTGCCTCAGCCTCCCTAAGTGTTGGGATTACAGGCTTGTGCCACCACGCCCAGCTCTTAATTTTTTAGTTCACAAAAACAAAAGTTCCCCTCAGAGATGGATGTGAAATTTTATTAGAGACATCTTGGCAATTTATGAGATAAGACAAATCAGTACCTCTTGCTGGGTACGGTGGTACACACCTGTAATCCTCGCACTTTGGGAGGCTGAGACAGGAGAATCACAAGTTCAAAGCCAGCCTCAGCAAGGGTGAGGTGCTAGGCAACTCAGTGAGACCCTGCCTCTAAGTAAAACACAAAATAGGCTGGGGATGTGGCTCAGTGGTTGAGTGCCCCTGAGTTCAATCCCCAGTACCAAAAAAAAAGTTTTTCCATGCTCCATATCAGTTGAAAGAACATAACATTATATGTTCACTTGAAATTTCAAGGAATTTTTTTGGGGGGTTACCAGGAATTGAACTCAGGGATACTCGACCACTGAGCCACATCCCCAGCCCTATTTTGTGTTTTATGTAGAGACAGGGTCTCACTGAGTTTCTTAGCGCCTCACCGTTGCTGAGGCTGGCTTTGAACTCACGATTCTCCTGTCTCAGCCTCCCAAAGTGCTGGGATTACAAGTGTGAGCCACCGCGCCCAGCTTAGGAATTTAATCATGAAACCATTTGGCCTTAAAAATTTTTCCAGAGAAGGATCTTATTTGTTTGTTTTAGTATTTCTTTTTCTCTATAGATAGTGGTTTGTTTAAGGTTTTTTTCTTTAGTCAGGATTGGTAATTTATTATTTTGGAGATATTTCTATGTCATCTATTTCTGCTCTTTCTAAATTTTAACCAACAAGGTCTCCCAGTGTTTAAAATACCAGCTCTGTCTCTCCCCTGTGCAGACACCTGATAGTTTTCCATCAATCGCATCCTGTCTCACAGTCTATGAAGGCCATGCATGACCTAGTTCTAGGTTCCTCCAGTTTACTTCTGGCTTGTGTTTGGTGTCCTTGTCCTGTTTAGAAGTACAAAAGGGTCCTCCAGAAGGGAAGCTAGCGCCCACTTGCCCACTCCACCACTCCCAATGGTTGTGGAAACAGCTCCAGTGCAGCTTTAATGGAGCCTTAATTGTTAGGGATTTTTTCTGATATAACTCAGCTTGGCTCATGGCTGCTTCTTGTCCTTAACCTTAAGGGTAGAACAGATACTAATGAATGCCACAGACTTCTGTGGTTGTGCTCAGCCAGGTTCTTGCCCAGCAGAAGACACTGTGCTTAATTAAACCCAATAATTTTTTCAAGGACTTGCTATGGACAAAAATTTGTTTTTGTTTTTGTTTTTTTTTAAATATTTTTTTAGTTGTAGATGGACACAATATCTTTATTTTTTTATTGCTTTGTATGTGGTGCTGAGGATCGAACCCAGGGCCCCACGCATGCGAGGCAAGCGCTCTACCGCTGAGCTACAATCCCAGCCCATGGATAAAAATTTGTGCTGGTGTCTGGGATATAAAAAATAAAGCCAGGTGAGGTGGCATAGGCCTGTAATCCCAGCACTTTGGGAGGCTGAGACTGGAGAATCGCGAGTTCAAAGCCAGCCTCAGCAACGGTGAGGTGCTAAGCAATTCAGTGACACCCTGTCTCTAAATAAAACAAAATATGGCTTGAGATGTGGCTCAGCAGGCAAGAATCCCTGAGTTCAATCCCCAGTATGGGGAAAAAAAAAAAGAATGAACAAATAATCTCCACTGTACATGGCTTAACCTGATATAATCTTACAGGGTGGGCAATGAATATCTGCAATCTACTCAGTGGTGATACCAGCAAAATTGCAAAATATCAGTAATAGCAAAATTTCCTTTAAATTCAGATGAGGATATACAGGAAACTTTAATTTACAAATCCTTTCACTTGAGATAGCCATATATAGCTAAACCCCTTCATGTATGGACATGGGGAGTAAAAGCCCAAGGGTGTCACATGAACCTTTTAATTGGATTTAGGGCTGTTGGTTTTGGATTCCAGCTTCAAGGCTCATGTCTCAGCAAATTAACTTAAAACCGTGCTGAGTTCTTACATCACTCCTGACTCTGTGCAGGGAACTGAGAGAGGCAGTGACATGGACTGGCAGAGAAGGTGCCTATGTACAGGGAGCTGATCTGGTTCCTGCTCCATTGTCAGCCATGGGTGATTTAGGACAGGTGGTGTGGGGGATGGAGAGGTCAGGGGAGTTCGGGGTGCACTTTTGCTAGGGCTCATAGGATTGTTGGATAAATTCGTTTCTGCATAGCTGTAGATTGGTGGCAGCTTGCTTCTTCAAGGCTAGTTGGAAAATCTGTCTAAGTTCAGGGCAGGCCCTTCTCTCCAACTCCCTTTTGATGAACTTGAACTGATTAGAGATCTTAATTACATCTGCAAAATCCCTCCATCTTTGGAATATAATGTAACTTAATCTCAGAAGCAACACCTATCAAACCCACAGGTCCTGCCCACATTCGAGAGGAGGGGACTGTCTGGGGTGAAAATCTCAGACACCCCCTTGGAATTTCATCACTGTCAAGCTCAGTCTTTCCCTTTTTTTTTTGGTACTGGAGATTGAACTCAGAGGACTCGACCACTGAGCCACATGCCCAGCCCTATTTTGTGTTTTATGTAGAGACAGGGTCTCACTGAGTTGCTTAGCACCTCGCCATTGCTGAGACTGGCTTTGAACTTGTGATTCTCCTGTCTCAGCCTCCCTAAGTGCTGAGATTACAGGCGTGCACCACCGTGCCCGGTAAGCTCAGTCTTTTCAATTGAAGCTGTTCTTGTGGGTCTGTCTGGTTACTTTAGTTTGGATTTTCCTGATGTCATTGGCCATTTGTATATCTTCTGTTACGTCTGGAGCCCAGAGTTTTTTGTTTGTGAATTGTTTGCCTTTTTATTTTTGAGTCAAATACTCTGAATATGATTTTTCTTTTTTTAAGTATTGGAGTTGAACCCAGGGGGATTTCCTGTATTTATTTTTTAAATTTCAAGACAGGGTCTTGCTAAGTGGCCGAAGCCGGCTTCAAACTTGCTATCCTCCTTTATCAGCCTCCAAAGTAACTGAGGCTATAGGAGTGCACCAGTGTGCCCCACTGAATATAAATTCTAGGTTAAACATAAGTTGTAAATATCTTTTTCTAGTTGATTGTTTATGTTTTCATTTTTTAAATTTTTTTTATTTTTTTTGGTACTGGAGATTGAACTCAGGGACACTCGACCACTGAGCCCCATCCCCAGCCCTGTTTTGTATTTTATTTAGAGACAGGGTCTCACTGAGTTGCTTAGCACCTCACTTTTGCTGAGGCTGGCTTTGAACTCACAATTCTCCTGTCTCAGCCTCCCAAAGTGCTGGGATTATAGGCATGCACCACCGTGCCCAGCTGGGGCTATTTATTTATTTCTGCAGTGCTAGGGATGGCACCCAGGCCCTTGTGCATGCTAGGCAAGCACTCTGGCACTAAGCCACATCCCCAGCCCCTCCTTTTATTATTTTTGATTGTCAAATTTAGATCTACGATCCCCTTTTAATTACTTTTTCTGTCCAGTGTGTATGGGACCAAAGTTCTTGTTTCTCTGCACATAATAGTAGATGGTCCAACACCATTTTTCTTTCCCTATTGAATCACAGCTGTGCCTTTGTTAAATCAGATGCCTCAGGGTGTGTACCAGCCTGGTCTGGGTTCCCTTTGATTCTATTGATTTATTTGTGTATGTGTGTACCTATACCAAACTCTCCTCATTATTGTTAAATTATGTTGTGAGAGCTAGTATACACTGTCTTTAAAGATATTCTGGGAATTCTCTCTCTCAGTGAGGAGAGTTGCAAGGCCATATGTGCCAGCTAATGGAAAAGCAGAATTGAGGAAGTAGAACATACAAGTGTCCAGATGCTGAAAGTTTTTCTGAAGATTTAAAGTTTCCTTTAGGTGGGGATGTAGCTCAGTTGGTAGTGTGCTTACCTTGCAGGCAGAAGGCCCTGGGTTCAATCCCCAGCTTCACAAAAAGATAAATAAGCCGGGTGCGGTGGTGCGCGCCTGTAATCCCAGCACTTAGGGAGGCTGAGACAGGAGAATCACGAGTTCAAATCCAGCCTCAGCAATGGTGAGTAGCAACTCAGTGAGACCCTGTCTCTACAAAAAACACAAAAAATAGGGCTGAGGATGTGGCTCAGGGGTCGAGTGCCCCTGAGTTCAATCTCTAGTACCAAAAAAAAAAAAAGAAAGAAAAGAAAAGAATAAAAGAATAATAATAAAAGAAAATAATCTCATTCAGTTTTAATGGTTAGAAAATAGAGACTTGGAAAGAGCATAATTGGTGCTAGGCTTTTAGGTACACCCATCTCAGTGGCTGGCAGAGGGAGGAGATAGAGGGAGGGAGTTAATGGACCAGTGGAAGCAGCCCAGGTGCTGAGCCTAGAGGTGGTTCAGGTTGAGTCTGAAGTGCCCCAGGACTGGGGAGTGGCCATGTTGGCTGGGCCCTCCTGGGTGTGCCCTCATGGAGGAGCTCTTCTTCAAGGAGGACATGCTCAGGACAGTCTTGCACGGCCACAGATAGAGACTGTGGCTTTCTCTACCTTTTCTTCCTTCTGGTTTTAACTGCCCATCTCCCTAATATTGATGGCACTGAAAATAAAAAGCAGAAAAGACAACCCACCACCTCTCCACCCAGAACGAGTTATGCGCGGTTAACCTCACCTCCTTCCACGTTTGAGTCTGAATGTCATTTTCTTAAATAATCAGGAGGAGCACTGTACCTTGTACTGTATCCTGCATTTCTTGCTCAGTGTATAAGCATTACCCTGGGGATCTGATTTCCTTTTGCCTCTCAAACCAGGGAAGTTCAGCCATTAAGGAGGATTTCCTGAACTTGGTCTTCCTGAAACTTAGATTCTTGGGTTTTTTTTTTTTTTTTTTGGTACCAGGGATTGAACTCAGGGGTACTCAACCACTGAGCCACATCCTCAGCCCTATTTTGTGTTTTTTTATGTAGAGACAGGATCTCACTGAGTTGCTTAGGGCCTCACTGTTGCTGAGGCTGGCTTTGAACTCGCAATTCTCCTGTCTCAGCCTCCCTAAGTGCTGGGATTACAGGTGTGCGCCACTATGCCTGGCTTGGTTCTTGGGTTATTTCTCTCTCTCCTCCTGAGCTGCAGGTCTTCTTTTTTTTTTTTTTTTTTTTAAATATTTATTTTTTAGTTGTAGGTGACAGAATATCTTTATTTTATTTTTTATGTGGTGCTGAGGATCGAACCCAGTGCCTTATGCGTGCTAGGCGAGCACGCTACCACTGCGCCATAATCCCAGCCCCTTCTTTTTCTTTTTTTAATTTTATTTTGATATTTTTAGTCAATGGATCGAACCCAGTACTGCAGGCATGCTAGGCAAGCGTTCTACCACTGAGCCACACCCCAGCCCCTCTGCACGTCTTCTTGAGAGGAAAGGGATGCAGTTTTCAGGGGCCTGGTTTCCCAATGTGGTGATCGTGCTTTCTAACGAAACGGAGAATGATTTCATAACTAGGTGCCCGGTACTGACGCACAAGCAATCACAGACTGCCCACCCGAGGTGGGGGTGAGAGAGACAGTGTCCGTGATGTCTCCTGAAGGATGTAGAAGGGAGAGTGGCAGCTGGCCGAGTGGAAAAGTACCTTGGCTGTGATTCATCAGGAGAGTGCTCTGCTGGTGCCACGCCACCACCCGGCCCGAGTGCACACAGGGGCAGCTGAAAGTCACATCAAAACTAGAATCATGAGCCGGGCACAGTGGCACAAGCCTGTAATCCCAGCACTTAGGGAGGCTGAGACAGGAGAATCTCAAGTTCAAAGCCAGCCTCAGCAATGGCAAGGCGCTAAGAAACTCAGTGAGACCCTGACTCTACATAAAACACAAAATAGGGCTGGGATGTGGCTCAGTGGTCAAGTGCCCCTGAGTTCAATCTCCAGTACCAGCATCTGAGCCAGCTGGGTGGCCCGTCCTATCTGGCCCAGTGGGCTAGCGAGGCTTCCTGTGTAAGGCAGTGCCCACCCAGGGGTGGGGGGGACGATGTGGTGGTCCATCTGGACATAGACTGTCTGATTAAATAAGGGTTAAATAAAAAAATAAAATAAAAATAAATAAGGGTTAAGAATTAAAAAAAGTTGCTGGTGTTATGGAATTTTAGACCTCTAAGGTCATTGCCTTGGCTATAGAATAAGTGAAATGGCTTAAAGTTGCATTCACCTGATACTAGTGCATAGTAATGGCCTGTCTGCAGTTCTCAGCCTTGCTCCTTGTTGGAGCCCCTGGGTAGAAGGAGCCCCTTCACATTAGAGACACGAATGCTCAGTCCCCTGGGTTTTTTTCTTAAAACATCACACACAATTCACACAGCATACAATTCATTCATCAAAGGTGTGCAAGTCAACGGTTTTAGTAGATTGATAGATACATACAACTATCACCATTTCAAAACATTTTCTTTCTTTTAAAAATAAGCCCTGAAGCCGGGCCCGGTGGCTCACGCTTGTAATCCCTGCACTTAGGGAGGCTGAGACAGGAAAATCGCGAGTTCAAAGCCCGCCTCAGCAATGGCGAGGCACTAAGCAACTCAGTGAGACCCTGTCTCTACATAAAACACAAAATAGGGCTGGGGATGTGGCTCAGTGGTCGAGTGCCCCTGAGTTCAATCCCTGGTACCAAAAAAAAAAGCCCTGAAACTTGAGCTAGTTTATCCCTAAATCTCTGCTCCATCAGTTCCAAGCAGCCCACTCATCTTCCTGTCTCTGTAGGTTCTGTGCTCTAGGCATTTCTCCCCCAGGGATTGAGCCCCAGTGTGCTTTACCACCAAGCCACACCCCTAGCCATTTTTTAAATTCTGAAATAGGGTCTTGCTAACTTGTGGAGAGTCTTGCTAAATTGCTGAGGCTTGTCTTGAACTTGTGATCCTCCTCCCTCAGGAGGAATTACAGGTATGCGCCAATGGGCTCTGCTCAGTGGGTTTTTCTTTAAAAATTTTTCTCTTATATAGCCAGGCGTGGTGGCGCAAGCCTGCAATCCCAGCACTTAGGGAGGCTGAAACAGGAGAATCGCGAGTTCAAAGCCAGCCTCAGCAACGGCGAGGCGCTCAACAACTCAGTGAGACCCTGTCTCTACATAAAACACAAAATGTGGCTCAGTGGTTGAGTGCCCCTGAGTTCAATCTCCAGTACCAAAAAAAAAAAAATTTTTTTTTTCTCTTATGCAACCACAGTAACATAATCAAAACCAGAAAATCAACATTGATTCAGCATATAATCCACCAAACTTAAATTTGTCCAAACCCCAGGTACAGGCCCTTTTAAAACATTCCACAGATGATTGTTTCAGGAACCTCTGTCACCTCCCCTGGCAGATGAGGACTGTGGGAGCCACAGGGGTGGATGCCCTCCCTGAGGTTACCCTACAATTTAGAGCAGACTTGTCAGGGTGCCCTGAACCCTGGGATACCTTTGTGTGACTTAGGAAAAGTGTCTTGTCCCTGACTGAGTGAGATGGACAGCCAGCTTGGCATGGGGACAGCACCATGTCTCTGCCTGAAGTCCCAGGGCCCTAGCTCGCTGCAGCTTCTCCCTCCAGGAGCAGAACTGTGAGGAGGAGAAGGTGGGAGAGCTCCTGGCGCCTGGGATGGCCAGTCTGCCCTCCTTGGTGAGAATGTCCTTTATTTCCTCCCTAGAGGATCTGTGCTTCACGCTGGAGGGGAGGAGAGGCAGCTGGTGAGGGCAGAGAGGCACCCTGTCTTTGTTGTCTTCTGTAATCTGAGCTGCCAAATCTATACCTTACCAGTCCCTTCTCTGTCCTAGAATCTACCTCTGTGCTCCCCCTTTGTGCTTCTGTCCCTCAGACCAGCTTCCACAGGGCCCTGGTGGTCTTTCTAACACAGGAATCTGACTACATCCTCTTCCTGATTGAAACCTGGGTTCTTCTGGATTTAATAAATGGTGGCAGGTCTGTCCCCGATCTGCCTTTCCTCTACCACTGATCCCTAGCCCCTTCCACTCTTCAAAACTCAGCTCTGGAGTCTCTAGGGAGACCCTCAGAGGCTGCTGGTGAGTTCTCTTTGCCTCTTCCCCCCTCGTTTCAACTAGAGTGAGCCAGAGGTAGACAGGGACAGGAGGGGATTCAGTTTTGTGATTTATAACCCAAGTGAGGTCCCTGGGCCAGCAGCAGCAGCAGCGTCACTGGAAACTAGTTTGGAATGCACACTCTCAGGCTTGGCCCCAGAACTGCTGAGTTGGAAACACTCATCAGGGGTTTAGTTTAGAGTACCATCACTTTTTCTGGATTCTCACAGTGCTACATTGTTCATGGTTCCCATTCATTTAGGAATTAGAAAAACACTTGGCTGTATGTGTAAGAAAATAATAATGCAAGTTTGTAGAGAAAGAATATGAGCCTTCCACTCAAGTTGGTTACAAATGTCAAAATGTTGCTGAAAAAGCTTGGTCAATGCTTCTTCAATGCTTATAGAATTTGGACCTTAGTCCCTAATGTAGCACCTATATAATTAAGATAATAAAATAGCTCAAAAGTTCAAAATTCCCCATCCCCCCTTTAAAAATTTCCTGTTACAAGCACATTTAAAATTCTGGCTCATGATTTCCTTCATTCAAAGTAAAACAATTTTGCCCCAAAGGCAGTGTGTCCTAAACTTGACCTTGCTCAGCTTTACATGCTGTTCCCAAATAACAGAAAATCGCAAGTTGTCATTCACTACATTTTGGCAGCTGCCCATGGGTTCTTTTTGAATTTGTGTCCGACTGATCTTCATCACTGGGAGTGAAGAATTTGGTCACTTGCCATGCATTTTTAATTTTCTAAAGCAAATATGTTGGAAGGAGGCAATTAATGTACAAGTGGAATGTTGGTCTAAGCAATTGATTTAGGAGAAAGGTTAGTTCAAAGCCCTCATTAATTTAGTTTCAATTAATGAAAGATCTGAATTATGGACCTTAAAAATATGTAGAATCTAAAGGATTGAAGGGAAACAGCTGTAGCCAGGCCTGGGGTTGGGGTTTAGGGTCTTTTAATGAATAGACAAGAAGGTTTTCTTTTTCTTTTTCTTTTGTACGAAGGATTAAACTCAGGGATACTCGACCACTGATCCATATCCCAGCAGTATTTTGTGTTTTATGTAGAGACAGGGTCTCACTGAGTTGCTTAGTGCCTCGCCATTGCTGAGGCTGGCTTTGAACTCGCGATTCTCCTGTCTCAGCCTCCCAAAGTGCTGGGATTACAGGTGTGCACCACTGGGCCTGGCTGACAAGAAGGTTTTCTGATTTGATGTTAGCACTTCTGAAGTGCTTTAGAAGGTCTCAAATATTTTAAACATCTTTGCCTTGAGCTGTTTTTTTTTTTAAAAATACTTTCTTAGTTGTACATGGACACAATATCCTTATTTTTTATGTGGTGCTGAGGATCGAACCCAGTGACTCACGCATGCGAGGCAAGAGCTCTACCACTGAGCTACAATCCCAGCCCCTTGAGCTGTTTTTTAAGAAGTTTGCATTGAAGAGCTCATACTGAAATGAATTGTTACAAAGCTAATGGAATTTATTTACTTCTTAGCCAATTGGGTTATACTGACTGCATCTTCAATTTAATTCAAAGTGCTCCTCAACCTAAAATATAATAATGTATCTATATTTAATAATATGTTGCTGAATCATTTTCTCTCCAAGGTAATACACCTCTTAACAACTGACAAACTTCTCATCAACACTGATGTCAAGTCCAAATTCCTTAAGAGGACAGCCAGAGCCTGTCCCAGTCTGGCCCAGAGTACCTTTCCCTTCAGCTGCCTCTCCTGCCCTGGGGACGCCTGTCTGCCTGCAGCCATCCTGGGCAGCTTGGAGGTTCCCCACCTGGGTGGACTCATGATACTGACCTCAAGTGCGTGCTTCCCCTCTTCTGTCTACCTGCCCAGATCCTCCCTATCCCTCAAGATGTAGCCCAGTCTTCTTTAAAAAAAGGTGAGGGGGCTGAGGTTGTGGCTCAGTGGTAGAGCGATTGCCTGGTATGTGTGGGGCATGGGGTTCGAGTCTCAGCACTGCATGTAAATAAATAAATACAGGCCCATCAACAAGTTAAATAAATAAATAAATAAATAAATAAATAAAAGAAAAATGTTTTAAATTTATACATAATATTTTATGGATTTATAGGGTGCTGTACGATAATCTAACATACATATATACACATATAAATAAAATATGTAATGGTAAAATCAGGGTAAATACCATTTCTTTCTCTTTTTTTTGGTATTGGGGATTGAACTCAGGGGTACTCGACCACTGAGCCAAATCCCCAGCCCTATTTGTGTTTTATGTAGAGATAGGGTCTCACTGAGTTGCTTAGCGCCTCGCCGTTGCTGAGGCTGGCTTTGAACTCGTGATTCTCCTGTCTCAGCCTCCCTAAGTGCTGGGATTACAGGCTTGAGCCACCGTGCCCAGCTTACCATTTCCACCTCCTCATTGGTCACTTCTATATGTTGAGAACTTTTGAATTCTTGTGGTAGAGTGTCCACGCCTAAGCCCTGTCCATCTCCTCTCTACTCTGCCTTCCTAGTCTCCAGCAACCACTATTCCATTCTCTCTCTGTGATGACTTTTTTTAAGCTTCCACAAGTGAGTGAGGAGGCAGCACTTGTCCTTCTATGCCTGGCTTACTTTGCTTAGCCATCTCCTGATGGCTGTTCCTCTTAATATCCTGATCTCCCTCCAGGTGAGAGTCCCCCCACCCTGCTGTTTTTTCTGAGCCCCCTCTCTGTGGGGCCAAGGGTCTTAGGTGACTCATGGTATGCACTCATGTGGCTATTTACATTTAAACTAATTAAAATTAGATAGAAATAAAAATTCAGGTTCTTGTTTTTACTTGCCACACTTCAGATGCCCAGTGGTCACCTGTAAGCTTGTAGCTGCCCTCTTGGGAACACAGGCAGAGAACCGCAGAGAATGTTGGTCCTCAAGCTGCCAGGGCACTCCACTCCCTAAGGCTGCCTCTTCAGCATTGAGCAAAGGGCCTGGGCCACATAAGCTGCCTAATGGACACGCGAATGTGCCTGGCACTCAGGAAAGAAAGTGCTAACCAGTTCAGAAGTCACCTGTAGGCAGAGCCAGCCAGGGTCCTATTACTGTGGGAAAATGGACAGCTGGGAAAAGATGCTTGCTGCCCTGGGGCTGTTGAACAACCTGCCTTGAGGGCCAGTCTAGGTGAGACCATGGAGGACTTGGGAAGTCAGGTGAAGAAGCTTGGACTTCATCTCCCTAAGGTGAGAGCTCCTGGAAATCAGGGAGTGGGGGAGTGTAAGGTTTTTGGAAGAGTCAGAATCACAAACACAGCACCTAAGGGTTTAGGTCCTGTGTATTAGGACAAGCAACCTGAGCTCCCGACCATTCCGGGTCTTTTGTGCATTTGAGAGAACAGATCCTTCCTCTGCTCTGCAGCAACCAGGGCTGCTAGGTTCCAACTCAGGAGCCTCATTTCCTGATCAAGGCTTTGGCAACTGTGCACTTCATCATTCGTTATTCATGAATGGACTTCTCTGTTCAAAATTAAAGCTCAAATGCTGTAAATTAGGGCTACAGAGAGGATGGCAGGGAACTTGCCTGTTTGGCTTCAGCACTATCCTCTTTTTTTTCTGGAAAAATCCTCTTTAGGAAATGGTGCCAAGACTTTGTGGGTGAGAAATGAATTTTCATGATGCATCGAAAAATGCATGTTTTAAGAAATCATCCTTATAAATGGGAGCAGATGGGGAAGAATCTAAAAGAGAAAGAGCCCTGCTGGCAGAGGAAGAGGTGTTAGGACACGGCGAAGATCAATGTCGGGCGTGATGCCGGGTTTCAACGGGTTTTATTTTGTTTCCTTCCACATGTGCACACAATGGTCACATGCATGGAAACACCCATGAAGACGCAGGCACACACAGCACCCTGCTGGGTGGACCATTCAGGGCTAATCCTTCCAGCAGGACTTTATTTCTCTCAGGGTTGAAAGATTTGTTGGGGCCAGCTATGGTTTGAATGTGGCATGAGTGTGTTCCCCTAAAGCTGAAGTGCTGGGAGTGTGGTTCCCAGTGTGGTGATGCTGGAAGGTAGTGGACCCTTAAGAGATGGGGCCTTAGAGGAGGTGACTGTGTTACTGGAGCATCAGCCTTGGGAGAGAGTAATGCAGATAAGGCCTGTCAAGTTGCTTGTCTTCTTAGTGACCTGTGTCCTGCCAGAGCACAAGGGGTAAGGTGCATTCAACTGGGAGATGATTCTGTGATCATATTGTACAGAGTCTCTGCCCCTGGGCACTGCAAGTTCTGCCTCTTGGATACCATGTGGCCCTCCATTCCTCCTTCTGTTTACCCCCAGAAGCCCCCTGCATGGCTCTCAGTGCTGGGGTGGTGCTGTCTTCCTTCTCTAGTATGAGGCCTACTCTCTAGGAGGCCTCGTGTCTCGCACTTACTCTCAGCACCATCACAAACACCCCCTTCCGGGTCGTTTTCTATCACAAGGATGGTTTTGCCTCAACAGACACTTTCCAAAGGGCATGCTATGTCATGGCGCTGTGCTGGTGTTCAAAGACCAGGAGGACTGCACTGCTGCCCTGGGTGTGGAGTGATGACCCAGGGCAGTAACAGTCACATAGGGCGGCAGTGGGTGAGAGAGGAAATGGCACTGAGTAGGGACATGCTGGTGGAAGAAGAGTGTGCTAGATGAGGCTGGAAGGAGCCCTGCGCACGCGGTTCCTCTGTGCGGGCCTTAGGCCTGTCACTCCACCGAGTTTTGCAGTCATTTCCATTTTCTTTGTGAAACGACCCAGGATTCTCAGAGTCACAGGATTTAGACCCAGAAGTAGGATTTGTTTCAAGGTCCCTCAGATGACACTGTTTCATTAGGTCACACTAGTCACATGAAGGGAAGGAAGGGCATTTCTGGCAGAGGAAAGAGCTGGAGCAAAGGCATGGAGAACTTAAGCAGGAAGGTATGTTCTGGAAAGTGCAAGTTATTCCGAACTTGAGTGGTGGGTGAAATGTGTGGGTGCAGCAAGGGCTGGGGTGGCATGGGTGGGGATGGGGGTAGAAATCTCTCCTGGCTAGCACTGGGGAAGCTGTGGTCACACTCTTTAATTAGCTGGTTCATCCTGTGTCTGGCCTCTTGGTTGGAGGATGGGTGCTGGGTGCAGGAACAATTCACTCTGAGCTTGGGTGTGATGCCCCTCCTCCCCTTGAGCCACAGCCTTTCTGGCCCTGGGTTTTACTGTAAAATAAGGGAACTGGACACAGAGGTTTTCACTATTTTATTCACCACCACATATGCCCTTCTAGTTCATCTGCCTCCCAGGAGTCTTTCACTGGTGATCATCTTTGCTAATTGCACCCCCTCCCCTGCTCTTTTTAAATCACAGCTAGCAGGATGCTCAGGGCTTGCATGAAGTAACTGCCCCCTCAGTCTCCTGGGCTGAGTGGATTCTGGGTCAAAGCTTTCCTTTCCACAGCTGGGATTCTGGGTTTCATTTATGAATAAAATGTTTTATGCGGTCAGAGGAAGTCAAGTTGGGGACACCAAAGCATTTTTGGGCTGCCGGGCCTCTGGCCTCCTGTGGACCCCTCTGTGGACTCCTCTGTGGACTCCTGTGAACCCGGGCTGCTGGGCCTCAGGTCTCCTGTGGACCCCTCTGGAACCTGGATGAGAACAAGGCTCACTGGGACGTGCTTTGAGGGTGTTGGAAGTGTACGAATTTTACTTTTTAAGCTATTTTTTCTTGGAAAGGGAACGTGTGCATGAGGGAACAACTCAGATGCACAAGGCTAGGAAACCCCCGCAAACCTCCTCCTCCCAAGTTCACTGTCGCTGGGGGCCTCTGCCCAGGAGGGGCGTGCGCAGACGCCTCCTACGGTGCTCTTGGACGTAAGCTTTGATTAGATGTTCCATGTTGGCCAAGACCACCACCCGACACAGAGACGCTATACCAAGTCGCTCTTGCCCTTCCTGGAGACTCCTAGGCTCGCCTCTGTCCCAGGGATGCGCTGAAGACTCTTGGGTGGAAGATTAGAGGCGAGCTCTTCTGTTTGATAACAAAAAGTTTTGAGATAATCACGGACGCGGTGACAAGTTCAAACTGCACAAAGTCCCTCCTCGACCGCAGACCATTCTCACCTCCGCCAGGTACTTGTCTCCTTTCGGAGATGCTCCTGTGTACTAGCACGCCTACCAGCGATGTCAACTTTAAGAAAGAGCCAGATGTAAAGAGTTACATCCTAACTTATTTCTACTCTTTGCTTTTTTTCTAACTGTAGGTGTGGGCTCTGGCTTCCTGCCAGCCCCGCGGCCGCCGCGTTTGTACAGCTGCGGAGCCGAGGCAGGTTCGACAGACGGTCGTTTTGGTTTGGTTTTAAGATCGCGAATCAGGGCGAAGAACCCGCGGAAGGACAATACGGGGCGCGCAGAAGGGGAAACTGAGCCCCGCGGGAGGCAGGACCGCGCGCCGCCCGCCCCGCCCCGCCCTGTCCGGGCGCGCCCGCCCTGTCCCCGCCCTGGGCGGTCCCGGGCCAGCCGCCCGCCCTCCGCGGCCACCCCTCCCGGGCGCGGTGCCCCTGCCTAAGGCGGCTCGTCACCGCAGCGAGGCCAATAGGCTGGGCCGTGCGGCCGCGCGCACTCGCACCCGCCGCCTCCGAGGCCCTCCCGCGCTCTCTCCGGCGCTCTCTCCGGCCCTGGTCCAGCCCGCCGCCGTCGGACCCGCCATGCAGTCCCCGCGCGCCGCGCTCCTCCCGCTGCTGCTGTTGCTGGCGGCGCCCGCCTCGGCGCTGCCGCCCCGGGCCGGCCGCTCCGCGCCTGCTGCCACCGGGCCGGCCGCGGGCTGTCCCGAGCGCTGCGAGCCCGCGCGCTGCGCCCCGCCGCCGGACAACTGCGAAGGCGGTCGTGTCCGCGACGCGTGCGGCTGCTGCGAGGTGTGCGGCGCCCCCGAGGGCGCGGCGTGCGGCCTGCAGGAGGGCCCTTGCGGCGAGGGGCTGCAGTGTGTGGTGTCCTTCGGGGTGCCCGCCTCGGCCACCGTGCGCCGGCGGTCGCAGGCCGGACTCTGTGTGTGTGCCAGCAACGAGCCGGTGTGCGGCAGCGATGCCAATACCTACGCCAACCTGTGCCAGCTGCGCGCTGCCAGCCGTCGCTCCGAGAAGCTACACCAGCCGCCGGTCATCGTCCTACAGCGCGGCGCCTGCGGACAAGGTACCCTTCCCGCCCTGCGCTGCCGGGCAGCTTCCCAGCCGCTCCACTCCGCCCTGACCTCCCCCGCGGGACGGGTGGCCAAGCCGAGGGGCAAAGGAGCGTTGTAGGGTGTTCAGGGCGCCTGCTCTCCGGGAGCGCTGGGTAGGGCCCGGGCATGGCAGCATTCCACCGGCTCCCTCGGAAGCGCGCTGTGCCCGGCAGCCCCGGGCCAGGGTGACAAGGCATTCCGCCCTGTGGCCTGCCGCTGGATGCTCCGCAGGGAACCACAGCACCGGCGACCCCGGGACAAATAAGACCGGAATGTAAACATAACGAGTGGAAAGAAGTTGAGGACTGAGAGGCTTTGGGACCACGAGAACTTATTTCTGTCGCTCCCTTGCTTCAATCCTCTGCTCCCCTCCTAGCTTGAAAATTATTCATGCAGCAATTTTCGCATGGCTCCTCTCAGTGAAAAATTTAAATTTTTTTGGGAAAGGAACAGCGTTGCTTTGCCCTGTCGGCCCGTAGTTTCCCCAGATGGTCTCCCCCGGAAAGGACTGGTTTAGTGCCGCTGACGTTTCAGCACTGTCCTGCTTGTCTTGCTAGTTTTGAGCCAGCCCTACAAAAGTGAAAGCGGCTTTTTTTGAATAAACTTAACTCCAGTGCTGGATCAGAAATCTTCAGAGCCAGAGGCAGGATGGGCTAGGGATGAGGAGGAAGTGGACTCTCCCCATCATTCAGCTTTTCTGTGTCCAGATGCCTTCTGACCTGGGAGGTGGTGATGGTGGTGGGGCAAGGACAGTGGAGAAATGCCTGTCCTAGCTTCAGGGAGAGATGCTCTGTCTTCATGAAGAGATGCCATGTGGAAAAACAATACTGAGTTCAGCCCCGGCCAGTCCAGTGGTGTGGGGACCAGCCAGCTGGGCTTGGCAATGCACTTGGCCTCAGCCACAGGGCTGCTGCCCAGACCTGGCGTCACCTCCTCAGTGCATGCATGTGGAGAGAGGGATGGCGGCATGCAGAACGAGGGGGCTCTAGACGGTTCTTTATGGGAACTGGTCCAGCCCGACCACTAGAGCCTGGCACAGCATGGCTCACATGGAGAGGAAGGTGCCAGAGTGGTACAGAGGGTGGCTGGAGGACATGCATCCACTAATGCGGAAACACAGAGCCCAGCCCAGCTGCATCCCTCAGGAAACTCGGCCTCATTAGGGAGGGGAGAATTATTTCAGAGAAAAGGGATCTGAAGGTCAGGAAGGGGCATGTTGAGAAGGCACACCTGCTAAGCACAAGTCCATCGCCAGGTGAGTTGTCCCGAAGCCTCTCAGGAGGAAGCTTCTCCCCCCTTTCCTGTTTTACACAAGTGAAACTGAGGTTGAATCAGTTGTCCAAGGTCACTCAGCTGAAATTTGAACCCAGACAGCCTTATATTCAGAGCCAGTCTAGGGCCTAACATCAAAGCCCTGGGAGAGGAGTTTTCCAGGAGGCAGGGATCCAGGGGGTGCACCTCGTATCCAGGGAGCCCATCACCCTGGGCATAGAGCAGCCTGAGCAGAGCCTGAGTTTTGTTTGGGAAGTGGGGAATGGATGGAGGTTGTGGGGAACATTTGGGGAGGGCCAGGAATGAACCAGACTGGGTGAACCGAGTCCTAGGACTGAGAAAGAGGGGCTGTATCATGTCCACTGACGTTCTTGGATTGGGGCAGCTCAGAGAAAGCCTGGTGGTGGACCAACCTAGCTGCAGACTAACCTAGAGGTGGACCAACCTAGCGGAGGAGCGAGAATGCAGGAGGGTGGGGCAGTCTGGGCCCCTGCCAGCATCTGAGTGTGTAGTGACAACATTAAGAAAGCATATTTTGGTCAAAAACAAGGCAGCTGTTACTGTTTGTAGTCTCGCTGCACGTGGTCCTGAGTTACTGGCACCATGTGAACTGCCTAATTTATTGCCACTGAAGCCCAGTCACTTAACGAGCTTTGGAGTTGGCAGAGTCCAAATACTTGTTTGGTTGAGTCTCCCTGTGGAGAGAAAGAGGTCCCTCATTGGCCCTCAGGCTTTCTGTGGTCCCCAGGTGCACTAGGGTGGGGATAGACACAGAAGAATGAGCTTGACAGCCCTGGAAAGAGGGAGACAGACAGGGTGCATCAGCAGCCTCATCCATCCCTCCTACTTTTGCAAATATGTATTGAGTTTGCAGTGCGTCCGACACTGTTTGTGTGTCTGTCTGCCTGGCACACAGGAAGCACCCAACAGATTGGTGGGTGGATGAGTGAGTGGATGGGCAAATGAATGAATGTGGAACTAGGAGGTGCTTGAGACCCATAGCCATCCTGGTCCTTAGTGCAAGGCATCGCTTTGCTCTGCCCCTCGCTCCCCATCTGACACTCCGCCCTGACTTCCTGGAGTTATTTCCAGGACGGGAGTCTGGGTGCCAATGACCTTTGTTCAGCCCAAGCCCTGTTCCAGCTCTGAGCATCTGGTGCCCAGGGTAGGTCACTTGACATCACAGTGAATGAGGAGGGTTGGCTGCCTGGTCTGGTGCAAGGGTTGTGGGAGTGTAGCTTTAGCTGGGTGGACACGGAGGCCTCTGGAGAGGTGCTGTTTGGGTCAAAGACACTGGGGAAGCACCCTGCGGTGGGGATGGTCCAGGATCACAGGGATTCAAAGGAGGTTTGGGCTGTGGGTGGGGGAATGCTGTCAGAGGCGAGGTCCTTGGGCAGGCGAGCCACCCTTTGGAGTCATGGTGGCCTTTTGTGTGGAGGAAGTGTCACCATTTAAAATAAAGTGCTTTTGTCTGTGAATTTAATGAAGACCTCAGAGAACATCTCTAATTGTGGAATTGGAATGAAGGCAAACCGTCCATTTCAGAGCTCATCACTGCTGGCAGGGTCTCCTTGGAAAACTGTAGTTACATCAGAGAACAAGGATCTGTCATCTTCTACTCTGCTGGTCAAGAGAGTGTGGGGAAAAGATAGAACTGCAATTAATAATAGGATAATAATAATAAGGGCTCACATGCAGTTCACGCTGCTTTTGTGCTGGGCATGTATTTATCAACTCTTCATCCTCCTAACAATGTTTTTGCTATACTCCTCCGAATCACAGCTGGGCGACAATCACAGAGCAGTGCCTTTTCTAAGACTTGGACCCATGCATCTGGTTCCAGAGCTCTGTTCATAACCCCCACTCTGTGCTGTCGACAGAGCAGCAGTGATTATAAGCCAACTGCAGCTAAGCCTCAGCTAAGAGCTGAAATAAACAGTGCTCCAGATGGCTGTGGCCTTAAGCAGGACAGATCCCAGCTCTCCCTCTGCAGGCGCAGGATTTTGAGGACAAGGTTTTCTCCAGTTGCCATTCACATAGCCCTGCCCAGGAGAAGCAAGACTAGAAGGAGCTGTAGTAAAGTTGTTTCCAAACTAGAGTCCCAGACTCCAAGCTGCTCTTGAGGAGGAAAAGGCCCTTCCGGATCCCTGGACATTGCCAGGAGCCAGGACCGTGTGGTGCTGCATGTTTTTGCTAAGTGGACGAGAAGCCCACTTAGGAAGGAGCCCCAAAAAAGACTCCCCAGACAGCAGAAGCCGAGTTCATTTCTCCTCTTAGTTTATAGTCCAGACAAGCCCACCTTGATGAGCCTAGGGTCTCCAAACCTCGGGTGGGAGAAGGATGCCCAGGGACCCCCGCACTGGAGGTTCTTGGGAGTGCTGGTCCTGGACTTGCCCAGAGCCTCTGAGGGTGGGGATCACAGAATAGACAGTTGCTTTATGTCTTCAAGGCTTTTGCCATTTGCAAACTCTATTTAGGTGGTTCTTTTATGGAAGCTTTGAGGCTCAGTCATTGTTAGTTGAGTGCCAGACACTGCTGAACTTGGGGAAGACATCTAGAACAAAACAAAGCCCCCGTCCCCCTGGACTTAGGTCTAACACAGTGAGGGAAGCACCAGCCTTCATCGCCCACGGTTTTACTTTCCTTTGTCAAGTGCAGCATCTGCTAGAGAGTCATTTCCTATATTGGCAATTCAAACACCCCTTGCCACTTAAGAAATAAGTGTGCAAGGGACCAGGCTTCATTTTAGGCAGGGTTGGTGGAAAGCTTTGAGTGTCCAGGTTTCAATCATTTGAAACTTGGAAATTTTAAGGTCTTTTGAGCCATTTATAAGAGACTTTGCTCGCTCTGGTTGCTTATCTTCTTTGATTGCTCTGATGGCTTTGCTAAAGAGTTAAACTATTAAGGTTTCATAAAATTAGTTGACTTGGATCAAAAGCCAAGCATTTGATTTACTTCATTCTGTCCAGGAGAGCTGTAAATAGTTGCATTGGAGCTTAAAATAACTGCAGTCTGTAGGTGATTATGGCCGGACCGTGAGCTTGCAGTGGCCAGAAAGCCTCAGCTCAGCAGGGCTGGATTCTGAGTAGGTTTGGAGCTGTGTGATCCTGGACAAGTTTTGTGCCTTGGATTCAGAAATCAGACTTTCCATGAGCTTATATTTCTAGTGAATAAATAGCTCTGGTTAAGCTTAATGTGAAGGAGAAATCAAGCTTGGCAGGAGTTGAGGTTCCTTGGAAGGCCAGCTGGGGTGGCAGGGCCAGAGGGCTGACACCTGGCCCTGGCCTTTTGTGGGCGGTTACCTGACTGATGACTGGCTCCTCCTCCTGAGCTCTCAGAGCCTTAGCAAGGAGAGGACTGGACCAGCAGATTTCTGGGGTCCCTTCTAGCTAGAATGGCCTGTGATTCTTGCAAGAAAATCAGTCTTAGAGGAGATTGTAGCCACCGGATTCCTATTTTGAAGACTGGGTGGGTTGCCCAAAGAGTTACTTCTGTTTTAAAAAATTGCGACTATTCAGCTGGGTGCAGTAGTGCACGCCTGTAATCCCAGCACTTAGGGAGGCTGAGACAGGAGAATCGCGAGTTCAAAGCCAGCCTTAGCAATAGCAAGGCACTAAGCAACTCAGTGAGACCCTGTCTCTACATAAAACACAAAATAGGGCTGGGAATGCGGCTCAGTGGTCAAGTGCCCCTGAGTTCAATCCCCAGTACAAAAAAAAAAAAGCACTGTTAAAACCAAGGTTGGCATTGAATGAATGAGACCCATCTAGAGCCTGGTTGCCCTGAACTTTGGTCTGTGAAGTCCCTGGGAGACTGGGTCACATGTCTACCCCCAAGAACTGAGGATCTGGAGCCTGAGGCTGGACTGCATCTGGTCCTCTGGAGTGAGTCTCCTGCCGATCCAGCACTGCTTGCCCTTTTCTACCTCCTCTGCCACTAGAAGAAAAAAGAAAAATGCCATCAGCAGAGAAGCTAAGACCCTGTAGCCATTCTGAATACTTTTTCAAAAGACTCCTGGAAGAGGCAGGGAAGTTGGTGTGATTCGGCCCTGCTCAGTGATGTGTGTTTGAAACCACAGGAGGACATTAGCCAGGACAACGTGCCTCAGGACAGAAGGTAGTGGCAAGGAAGAGGCATGTCTGTCACTGAGGGATGGGTGCAGAGTTTACCTTTCGGACTCAGTGATGTGAGTTCCATTTCTAAATCCATTCAGAACACGTATTGAATAACAACTGTGTACTTGAAAGTGTACCTGGTGTAGGGAGTGAGGGCTAAGACTCAGTAGCCCCTGATTTCATGGTGCTCATCGTAGGTCATGTGGGGTGGGTTTCGGGAGTCTGGTCACCCAGCTGGAGGGCTGGGTTTTGGGAGTCCGGTCACTGCTGGGAGGATGTGTGACTTCTTGGATGTCAATCTCTAAAACTCATCAGTGAAGTACTAGCAGAGATACCAGTGTGCACGTGCATGCCTCTCGGGGCCTCATTTGATGAAGTGCTTTGTGTCATGCCTGGTGCTTTTCTAGAACTTCGTCAGTATGAGCTGTAACAACCACTGTGATCGTCGCCTAGGACTGCCAGGGCAGTCAGCTCAGGGCAGAAGCGTGGGATGTCTCTTCTCCCCGGGGTGAGTGGGTAGGCTGGTTAGGAAGGCTTCCCAAGGAGAACGAAGAAGGTTAGCCAAGTGGCAGGTGTGCTGGAGGCTGGCCTGGAATTGACCAGTTCATATGTTGGGAAGGTCTCCGGGGAAGAGAGAGTCGGATTCCACTGTCCTGTTGTCCTCTGATGGAAAGCAGTATGTGGCTTCCTTTGAATTAAGAGCCTTACGTCTGGGGCACCTGGGATTCTACATATGTCCTCTTGGTAACCCTTTCTGGGGTTTGTGACCCCCAGGAGATGGCAGTTTATAGAGGCCCTAGGATCTTCTGGGATGACATCTGGCTTGGTTTCCATGCTCGGGGAATTCCTTACAGGGAAAGATTTGTCACAACTTAAGGAAAAGTCAGTCTGGGCACCCATGAGTACCCTGTGATTTTAAATTCCTAGGACAAATTGTCGTATAAGCACATTTCATAAACACAGCCCTCCATAGCCTGGCAGGGCCATGGCTGGTCCCTTGCCGTGGGAGAACTGTGTCTCCCTGCACACGAACATCTCTGAGGGCATAGGATTGTGGCTGGAATTTCTGATCATTTCCAAATTTGAATAACCCTATCTTAATGAGTCAGATCCTTGTGCAATAGTTTGAACCTCAGGAGCAACTTTTCCAGTCGTTGTGCAATAAGCCAGGGGGAGCTGGTAGGCCTGCCTGTGTGCGGAGCCACGTTTCCCTCCCCGTTACACCGACGGGGCAAGGCTTTGCTCATTCGTCCAGCACTCTTGTCCTCTCCTGCCCTGTGACTGAGATGAGCTCTCTCTGATGCTAGCATTCTAAGTGGTAATCACTGCACAGGTTGGACGGACAGAGTTCTGCCACTTGGGGTTGCCCAGGCAGATGGCCGCCCACCAGGTGTGGGGCAGGGAAAGCTCCGCAGTCACGTCTGCTTTTCCCTGGTACGGAAGGAGCTACCTGAGGAAGGGGGTGTTACATTCCCAGGACAGGCTGGATGGGGGAGGCGCCACCATGCAGGACAGTGACCCAAAGAGCTGTCACCTCCACATGCTTTCTTGAGCTGGACACTGACAATCAGGTTCCAGGTCTTACCTGATTCTTCCTTCAGCTGCCCAGGAAGGAAGGGGTGCCATCTGGGCTTCCCAGCCCCAGAGTAAACGAGGATCTAGGAGGTTAACATAACTGAACCAGTAGAAGGCAGAGCCGGGGTTTGAACTCAAGTCTTCTCACTTGGGAACTGTCCCTGAGACTTCTTTGCCCCAGTGTTGCTTGGAAGTATTGATTCACCTCCAGATAGTTTTCTATTAGTTCTGTTATTCATTTCTAGTGTAGTTCTGCTGTGGTCTGAGAACACACTTTGCATGATTTCTGTTCTTTTAAACTTGTCAGAGTGCTCAGTCTTGGTGACTGCTCCATGCCGGCTGGAAAAGAGGGATGTTGAGGTCTCTTGAGCATTCTGAAACACTGAACTGCTGTCCATTATGAACTACCAGTTAGGACACCTGGTCCCAGCTCTGCTGGGACCTTTTGGATGAGTTGCTAACTCCCTTCAGCCTCAGTTGCCTCATTTATTACACCTGGACAGTGGTGCAGCCCGGGAGACAACAGCAGGATCAAATGAGGGAGCAGGTAGGAAGGAGTTTTGTCAACTGGAAGAACTGAAGCATTGAAGTTACGAAGGAGTACGACTTCTAGATGGCATTTCCAGACTCTTCCGGGACTCCACGTAGAACCAGGACCAAGAATAGAGCTGCAAGGATGGAAAAGTAATATGCCTTCTGGGCATCACGGTATAGGTCACTGTCATAGTCAGTTTTCTGTTACTGTCATGAAATATCTGAGGTTGGGTACTTAAAAAAAAAAGGTTTATTTAGCTCACAGTTCTGGAGGTTCAAGGGCGTGGTGGCAGCACATGCTTGGCTCTGGTGAAGACCTCATGGTGAGTGGTGGCATAATGGTAGGAGTGCATGTAAAAGGAAGAGGTCACATGACTACACAGGAAGCCAGAGAGAGAGAGACAGACAGACAGACATACCAGGAGGAGCCAAGGCCTGTTCTTTTTGTCTTTGGTGCTGGGGATTGAACTAGGGGCACTTGACCACTGAGCCACATCCCCAGGCCTATTTAGAGACGGGGTCTCACTGAATTGCTTAGCACCTTGCTGTTGCTGAGGCTGGCTTTGAACTCATGATAAGACCTGCTCTTTTATAACAAGCCTCTTGTAAGAACTACCTGGGTCCCAGGGCAGCACCCCCAACCATCCAGTCATATCCTACTAGGCCTCACCACTTAAGAGTTCCACACAACCTCCCAACATCGCCACCCTGGGGCCCAGGCTTCTAACACAGAACCCTTGGGGGACACCCTCAGACCATAGCAGGCATGTTCTCTTGTCCTGCTGAGATATGGTGGCTCAGGAAGGTCAAAGGCAGAGTTCACTACCATCATCTCCAAGCGCAAAACACTGAAACATTTTGTTTCAAAATACAGCATGCCAGTTGTCATACTACACACACAGCTATCTTGTGCCTACGTCACAGAGGTCATGCTCCCCACATGAGGCTGTGTCTGCATAGTGCCGTCTCAGGCTGAGCTGCTTCTTTCCTTTCCTTTTCCTTTTGGTGGTACTGATATTGAATCCAGTAGTACTCCACCACTGAGCTACATTCTCAGTCCTTTTTATTTTGAGACAGGGTCTTACTAGGTTGCCCAGGCTGGCCTTGAACTTGTGATCCTCCTGAGTACCTGGGATTACAGTTGTATGCCACCACCTCCAGCTTCAGGCCATGTTGCTGTTTAACATTTGCTGGTCAGGAAATGGCTTGAGCTGACATGCCTCAGATCCTAGCCTGACATTTCTCTGCCAGTTTGAGATTTTTGGCTCTGAAAAGTCTGCCTCAATATGGTTCAGCCCCCCCTTGGAAAAAACCCAGTAGGAAAACCCAGGTAATAGTCCAGGAAATGTGGGAGGGAGGGCAGAGGCCCAGGTGCACTGAGGTTTGGCTGTCCCCTTGGAACAGTCATCCTTGGCCACCAAAGAACCCCTCCATCCTCTGAAAAATCTCACCAGCTCTCACTTTCCTCATCTCTAGCTGTATCAACTCCTCGTTTCCATGCTTTCTTGGACCTTCTGGAGGAGGACACTGCCTTCCCTGCACAGATGCTGGTGGCTAGCCAAAGTCACCACCTGCCTTGTAGGGAAGATGTGCCTGAAACCAGAGTGTAGATAGTCTTGCCGGCCCTAAGCCCAACCCCTTGCTTTGCAGATGGGAAACTGAGGCACCCAATGAGAATGTGACGCACAGCTCATCTGTGGGGGCCACTGGGGCACCTGACCCAAGGCCCCTGACAGAGCCCCTCCCAGATGCCTCTTTCTGCTGGAGCAGTGGGTGTTTGGGAGAGGACGTTCCCTAAGGCGTGACGGACAGCAGGCATCTTCGCTTACTCTCCCTTTTCAAGATGGGGCTGGAGATAACTTTTTTTTTTGGTACCAGGGATTGAACTCAGGGGCACTCGACCACTGAGCCACATCCCCAGCCCTATTTTGTGTTTTATTTAGAAACAGAGTCTGACTGAGTTGCTTAGCGCCTTGCCATTGCTGCTGAGGCTGGCTTTGAACTCGCAATTCTCCTGTCTCAGCCTCCCTAAGTGCTGGGATTACAGGTGTGCGCCACTGCGCCTGGCTATAACTTTTTTTTTTTCCAAAAAATGTTCTTCCCGGTTGGAAAATGACTGCAAAGCAATCCATATGACTGGCTTCTCCCCTCGAGGGTTGGAAGCACACGTGAAGGCCCTCGGATGGTAATCACAGTGCTCCTGCTGCAGGCAAAGCAACCCACATAACTCTCATGGTGGACACTCAGTGAATCAGAGCCGAGGTGAGGCTTCAGTGCTTTTAACCTGTGGTTAGGTTTCCTTTGGGATAAATCTGCCAAGACTTTCCATTTAGCATAAAGGCGTTTTTTTAGTTGTTTTCCCCATATTGTTAGGCCATCCCTGGGAAATGCGTTTAATGCACCCGACGGCATGTTGGACTATGCCAGTTTTTTTAAAGTTAGAAATACCAGTTAATCACATCAAAAATAAAAGAAGGAAAAAGATTCATGGTTTCCCACCACCAGCATTCCAGCAGCATCCTCACTGCTGTCCCAAACTTTGCCACTGTTTGGGCAGCAGTCCTGTGGATGCCCCTTTGGGCCGTGGTGGTTCTTGCCAACTGTGCAGAGGCAAGCACTGTCATGTTTCTTTTTTCTTTTTGGTACTGGGGATTGAACTCAGGGGCATTCGACCACTGAGCCACACCCCCAGCCCTATTTTGTGTTTTATGTAGAGACAGGGTCTCACTGAGGTGCTTAGTGCCTCACTGTTGCTGAGGCTGGCTTTGAACTCGTGATTCTCCTGTCTCAGCCTCCCTAAGTGCTGAGATTACAGGCGTGCACCACTGTGCCCGACTAGAATGAGCACTTTTGAAATTCAGTTTAACCTGGGGTTAGAGTGAGTTGTGATCACAAACTGTCTGGCCCAGAAAGGTTCATGTGGCTGTCAGGTCCAATATGCCTTGGCTGCATAAGGGGAGATGCAGGCCTAAGGTCACCAGCCGGGACATGACAGAGCTGGAGTCCCTGGATGCCCACCTCAGGGACTGCTGTGGGGAACCTCTTGGATGCCAGCTCTGTCCAGGATGCAGGAGGTGGCCAGACCATTTTATTTATTTTGAAGAATATGTTCATTCAAATGTTTTGTACACTTAGAAGTATAACACGGGCCACACATAAAAAACTTAATTTTATAGTAGTTACATTAAAAATGTAAAACACAAATAACATTAATTTTATAGTAACTTCATTGAGATATAATTCAGTGGTCATGATGATGTGTGCCTCTAATCCCAGACTCTTGAGGTTGAGGCAGGAGGATTGCAAGCTCGAGGCTAGCCTCAGCAACTTACTGAGAACCCAAGCATCTTAAAATAAGAAAATAAAAGGACTGGGGATGTGACTCAGTGGTAAAACACCTCTGGGTCCAATCCCTAGTACCACAAATACACAAACTAAATAAATAAACAAATAAAACAAATCCACATACTACAAAATTTACCCTTTATGTGTTTTTATATGTTCACAGAGATGTGTGCTTACCACTCATTCCAGAAAATTCACCCCAGTAAGAAACCCCGTGCCTGTTAACAGCCACCCCATTCTTGCCCTCTGTCTGGACCTAGCCAACCTCCCATCTACCTCCTGTCTCTGAATTTGCCTTTTCTAGACGTTTCCCGTAAGTGGCCTCACGTAGTGCCTGGTCCTCGGTGACTGGCTTCTGTCACAGCGTGTTTTCAGGGTCCCTCACATCATGGCACCTGACTGAAGATACACACTGTGTGGTTATGGGAGGGCTGCGCCTCCCTGCTGTGGTCCCCGACCCCAGTGCTGACGCCAGCCCCGAGAGCCTGAACTGCTGAGGCAGTGCTGACTGAGCCCGTGCCAGGGAGCTCATGCCAGGAACCGGCGCTGAAAGTCAGAGCATTCTGCACGGGCAGGAACCTCGCCCCCCAGAGCAAAAACATGAAGAAGTGCACTTCTCAGACTCATTAGCTCACATACTTTTTTTGGACCTGGAAAGGATGTCGGAAATGGTCCAGCCTTCCCCCTCATTGGACACACAAGGTAACTGAGGCCCAGAGAAGGGAAGTGGCTTCTCCTGGGTCCCAGGTCCTCTCTTCATTTCTTGCTTGAGGTGGAATTTCCTCCTGGTGTCTGCTGAGGCTTCTACATTCCCCTCATTGGCCTCCTCCTAGGACAGTGGCTCATTGCCACATGGGTGTTGGGTACTGCTCTGGCCTCTTTCTGGAGGCTGAGGCTTGCTGTCCATCTCCTCCCCTCCCCTAGTGCGAGCCCCGCCCTCTCTCTGCCCCTGGAGGGAGCAGCCTCCTCTGGCTGTGTCTCCTAGGCCCGCACTGCCTGGGCAGCCTCAGACAAAACAACCAGAGGAAGAGAGGCCAGTGGAGAAATCTGTGAAGGTCAGGACCGGAGCCAGATGCTTATCAGAGAGACAGTTGGTGATGTTGCAGACTGAGCAGTCAGCTGTTTCCCCAAAGATAATAGACACATCATGTGGGGCCTTCAAACATTTCTGAAAAAATGTGCAGTGGAACATGATTGGAAAGTTTCTTCTAATACATAAAGTAGGCCAGAAAAGTCAATCGCAAATGCAAGGTTCTGACCAAAGCCAAGCATTCAACAAAGGCTGCAAGCAAGGGTTACTATCACTATTTTTTCTCCTTGCCATTGAAACTGAAAAGTAATTTTTCAATGGCAGGCACCTTTAAGCACAGACACATTGTTCTGGAAAAGGCACCCTTTCCGAGTAAAGCCAAAGCCAAAGCTGCAGAACTGGGCTGAGCTTGTGAGTCACAGTCTAGTTAGGGGCTCGCAGCCAGCTGGCCAGATGCCCCTGAAAGCTGGGTCCTGATGCACCTATTTGAGGGAGACTGTCCTAGACTTGTTTGGGTGATCCTCTCCTTCCCTTCACCTGCCACCCTCCACCGCAGCCTTGGCCCAGCGCCTGTAAACAGGCGCTGCTCAGAGCGCCACCCCGGGCGCTGCGGCCTGAGGTCTGGCGTCGAGTGAGCTTTCCCCACTCGGAGCCGTCTGGGAGACTGCACCGGAAAGAAAGGGGCTGCCAGCGCTTGGAAGTGCCAGTGTGGGCTGGAAATGGAGGCCAGGCTCCCGGGCTCCCCCGCCTCTTCCTCCTTTATTCATTAAGAGGAAAGAAAGAGGTCCCACGAATTCGGTTTCTTTATTTCTATGCGAAAGACAGGATGTGTCTTTGCCCATTATTCAATTTTTAATCTTAGGAAATCTTAGGAATTCACAACCTTTACTTCTTGCGAATTCTTTGTATTTTAGCAAGAGCGATTCTGAGGGCCATTGGCTGTAGGAAGCTTGACAGGACAGACACCAAAGGGACACCGAGGGCTGTCTTTTTATTGTGTTCCTCCTTCAACTTGGGGACGATGATGGTGCCTGGGCTGTTCAGACTGATCGTAGACCTCAGCTGGCCACTGTGGCCACAGCTCAGTGATGCCTGCGCCCCTCCTGTGCATCATCTCTGCAGGGCTCCAGGAGACCTCTGCCTGGGCTCCTCTGTGCCTGGGGCCCCCACGCCCTGGAATCTGCAGCCCCAGCGCTCATTAGCATGGGGGCCTGGTTTCCTGGTGTCCCTTCTGCTTCTGCCTCCCCCGCCTTAGACCAGCTCTGAGCCCAGCCGGCTCTGGGCCCCCGCTGACAAGTTTCCTTGGAATTTAATGGAGTGGTGCAGACAGAAATGCAGCCACTCAAACTGAAAACAGGCAGCCAGCAAGTCTGGTAGGGCATCCCTGAGTCTGGTGGGGCATCCCTGTCTCTTGCAAGTGGGGGGCCCCATCCGTCCCCTTTGCACTTCCCACCTAGTTAGCCCTTGGGAACCCGTCAGATTGATGTCCCTCTGGACCTGCAAGGAGAAGGTGGTCCAGCCTCACTGGAGGACGAGGGGGAGGAGGGAGCAGCCTTTCCATGCAGTTCATGCTCCTTCCAGCTCAGCTCCCTGCCCGACTCTCCCTTTCCCTCTTGTGCTCCTGGGGCCAAGAGCCAAGTTCAGCAAGAAACCTCACAAAGGGAGTTTTTCTTAAGGAAAACTCTTGCCCCTGTTTCTCCCTGAATGCTCCCAGCACCCCACCCCAGCTGCAGGCAGCACCTTTTCCCGCCTGTCTCTTGGTCCTGTCTCAGCTTGCCACCCATTCCTGGGGCAGGTGTGCTGTTTGGGCCTCGGGTGCCTGTGCTCAGCCAGAGTGGTGGATGAGCTAAATTCCATCCTGACATGAAAAGTCCTGAGGTGGGGACCCAGTGTTGAGTAGAGATCAATATTCCAGGTCCTGTCTTCCTGCCCGCCCCAGTGGCTGGCCAGTTTGGGCCCTGATGTCAGTCCCCCTGGGCCTGCAGCCTGCTGGTCCCCACCTCTCCATGGCTGTGGGTTTCCGTTAGTGCAAACTCCCCCACTCATCAGAAGTGCTGCTGCTGATGGGCTTGGGTTCCTGCAGGGGGTGCTGGGAAGCAGGAGGAGTGGGGGGGTGTTGGCTGAACTGGGGATCCACCCTGGCTGCTCCCTTCTGCCCTGGCCTTTGTAAAGGTGCTGGAGTCCGAGTAGAGCAGGTGGATGAGGGCTCGTTGGTGGGTCCCGGGAGTGTCATTTCCTCCTTGGGGTCCTCTGGATTGGGCCTGGATGTACTCAGTAGCTTCTTTGTCGTCACCTTGCATCTGCAATGCTAGGGACTGGTGGGAAGACCAAGAAAGGTCAGATGTGGCCCTCAGACTGCACAGGAATGAGAGGAGGATGCCTCCAGCACACACTCCTGTGGCATCGGATTCTGGGTGTCTCTGCATTTGACACCTGCAGGAGGCTGGTCCTCTGGGGCAGGGCTGCCGGAAGGTGCTGAGGACAGCTGAGGACTGGGCCACACCCCTTCATACACTGGGCTGTTCCAAAGATCATTCCCAGTTTGCTCAACACCTTGTTCGCCTTCTTTATTTACAGTGTCCTTGCCAGAGAGGCAGAAATCACGTGTCTGTAGGAGGCAGGGGAGACTTCCCTGGGCAGCTGAGTGGAGCTTTGGGCCCACAGCAGTGGAAGCCCCCGCACAGGCTCTCCTAGTCCTCAGATGGTCAGGGTGGCTTCTGGGCCTTCCAAGTGTGCAAATGCTTCCTGTTGTCCTCATTCTCAACCTCTGCCCAATGGATTCGAAAGAACTTGTAGGCTTTTGTCTCTGACGGCCAGGCCCAAGTGGCAGAAGAAAGGAGAGGACCAGCCATTCCCTCCGACCTGCCCAGTGCCTTAGCTTGTTCCTTCTCCTAAAGAGCAGTCAGTCCCCAGGCCCATCCAGCTGTTGACGAGCCATTTTTCTTTCTTTCTTTCTTTATTTTTTTTTGGCACCGGGGATTGAACTCAGGACACTCGACCACTGAGCCACATCCCCAGCCCTATTTTGTGTTTTATGTAGAGACAGGGTCTCACTGAGTTGCTTAGTGCCTCAACATCACTGAGGCTGGCTTTGAACTCGTGATTCTCCTGTCTTAGCCTCCCAAAGTGCTGGGATTACAGGCATGCGCCACTGCGCCTAGCTGGCCATTTTTCTTCACATCTTTCCTGTCCCCTGAATCCTGGTAGTTGTTGGAACTGGCCTGTGGTCTTATTTGTGGTCTTTCAAGCATGAATCTCTGTGCTGATATTTGAAGTTGAAGAAATTAGGTCAAAAATCACAAGTGATTTGAAAAGAGGAAGGGACCTTAGAGGTCACTCAGTTAAGTCCCCTCTTTTAAAAGTTGAGGAGCCCCCAGCCTAGTGGGCCTGCCTGAGCCCCTGCAGCTGGCTTTGGCTGGGTGCGTGCTGTTCCTGCACTGCAGGTCACTGAGAATGGCCACCTTGCCTCCCACTTCCAGCAGCTGGGTGCTGTGTCACCCCCTGCAGAGGGCCGTGGGCTCCTGGGTTCCACAGATTGAGGCCACACCTCCTGTGGCTCCTGAGCCTTGTGTGGCACCTTTTGCTACTTTATCTGGATTTTGAATTTAAATGAACTTGCAAAGCAGGCCAGGTGGCCTCCCTGGACATGGGCTTGCAGTCACATGGTGCCCTACCCTGTGTTCAGCAGGGTCCCACCTGTCTTAATGCTCTGAGATTGCTGTTTTGAGATCCCTAATAATTTTTGAACAAACATTTCATTTTCATTTTGCCCTGGGCTCTGCAAATTATGTAGCCAGTCCTGAATGTAGGACAGTGCATTAAAATGCCGGGGATTTGATCAATCTGTTCTTGCAACTGATTTGAATTTTGGGAACATGCTGTTCCCTGTGAATAAAGGGGGATTCATTTCTTTTCCCTCGAATACACTGCGTTCTGTTTTCCAAATTAGCTCTACTTATCAACTCTGCTGAGAAATTGGATGATGGGATTGTTCTCCCTGGAAAGGAAGGTTGTGTTGCTAATCCTGCATCCTGGCCCTGTTTCTTGGGCCGGAAGCATGAGGCACGTCCCACAACGATGGGGGCACAAGAAGCTCCAGCTCAGGAGCTCCAGATGGATGGGGCTGGCCTCTGGCCTCTGCTACTTGCCAGTGCTGAGGCTCTGAGCACAGTGCTTTCCTTCTCTGACACTCTGTTTTTCCATCTTTCTGTAGACTAGACATAAGATCCACCCCTCAGGCTTGCAGGAAAAAAAAGAGCACATCTGTATCTAGCATTGTACTTGGTATGTAGTAAATGCTCAATAAAGAACTACCGTTATTCTTATTGGTGTATTATTTTGTTGCCAGTATTGAAGGTTGGGTGGATCTGACTAGCTGCAGTGGAGGAGAATAAAGTGTCCCAGGCAGGAAGGAGAGTAGGTGTGAATGCAGGGGATTCGGATGGAGCACAGCATCTGGGGGGAAGGGGAGCTCAGGGAGAAATGAGAAGTGTGACAGGAGTCCTTGGAGGTGTTGAAATGCAGTGCTGAGCTGAGAGCTGGGACGTGGTGACCCGTAGGCCTTGACCTTGAGCGTGAGCCACGAGATGAGTGTTTTATGTGCATTCTGTCACTTAGGCCTCCCACCTGCCCATTACATGTCACATGGTTCCATGTTCCAGGAAGGGAGATGGAGGCCTAGACAAGGACAGCTGCTGCCTGAAGCGTCCCAACTGCTAGCGGCAGAAGACGGATCTGATGCTAGGTCAGCCTCTGAAGCCAAAGTGGCTTTCGTTGGGGGCTCGTGACTTTTCATAGCCTCTCTGACCCTGCTGGGACTGCTGGGGGGCTGGAGCTCAGCTCAGCTTTCTTTCCCGTTCCTGATGCTCCTGAGTTTGTGAGCCAGTTGCCATGCCAGGTTGGGAGAGGGTGAGGGCTCTGCAGGGAGAGCAAGGGACAGAGGATGGCGCTGAGAAGAGCTGAGCTAGTTCCAGTGCTGGACTGACTGGGGCCAGGGCTGGGACAGTTGCTGGCTATAGCAGGACAAAGGTTCAACCCTAGACCTTTTTATATGTTATTTAGAGACAGTTTTGATAAATTGCTGAAGTTGGCCTTTGAATTGGTGGTCCTCTTCCCAAGTTGCTGGATTACAGGTGTGTGCTACCATGCCCGGCTACCCCTGCACTTTTCTTTTCTTTTTTTTTGATACCGGGGATTGAACTCAGGGGCACTCAACCACTGAGCCACATCCCCAGCCCTATTTTGTGTTTTATGTAGAGACAGGGTCTCACTGAGTTGCTTAGCGCCTCGCCGTTGCTGAGGCTGGCTTTGAACTCGCGATTCTCCTGTCTCAGCCTCCTAAGTGCTGGGATTACAGGCATGCACCACCATGCCTGGCTACCCCTGCACTTTTCAATTAGCCCCTTCCCCTTTATTTTATGGCGGTGGGCTCATTGGTCGCTTTTTCATGTGACAGCGATTTTGTAAATTTCCTACAGAGAAGGAACAGTCCTTGTTGTATTTATTATTATTTATATTATTGGAGTAATTTAGTCTTTCCTCTGGCATGTTGCCCTACTGCCCCCATACAGGCCTCTGTACCCCACACCTGGAGGCTGCAGCGTAGGGCTGGAGGCTGGGTGGGAGCAGTGTCCCTGGAAACTGTGTCTGTACCAGGACAGGCAGTCGCGCAACTGGACATGGAAGTGACCACAGCATACACACACACATCTCATTTCACCCGAGCAAGACGATTCTCCAGTTTTACTTTCCCTGATAGGGAATTGCTCTGTGACGGAGGAAGGGACCAGTGTCCTCCGCCACCTGCAGCTGAACTGTTCCACATTCGCATATTTTCCAAAGATGCATGGTGACACTGCTTTGATAAGCCCCCTACAGGGCAAGAGGAGGGTGCTAAGCTGGAGCTTCATTGACCTTCACTATCCAGCCACCTCTGCTCTGAAATACTGAGCCCAGGATACACCAGGCAGAGGTTCCTAAATGTTCATGATTTATAGCACCCTTAGTGACACAGTAATTTTTTCATGACTTTCAGGTCAAATGAATACCCAAGAGTTCCACTGATCAAGTAGTTAGGTCCAAAGAACCTGTTAAGTATTTGTGTCCTTACAACATTTGAAAAAGAGTAAAGTAACACTTCACTTCATTTTTGCATAACTACAACTCCCTGTGAATAGTATTTATGCACCTGTTGGGTGCCACATGACCCAAATTTGGATTGGACCCCGCCAGCCCCGTCTCCAGTTCAACACTGAGATTCATGTGGTTCGTTCCTTTTATCATACCACATGCCAGAAACTCAACTTCACCAAGGCGTGGAATCATGAGGAGCAAGGTAGAGCCATCGGGTTGGAAACTGAGGTGCCTGGAGCTAGTTCCCAAGGTGTCCAGGGGATATCCAGCCTCGCTGTTGCCCCAGAGAACATGTAGTGTCTTTTGAGCTTGCTGTGATGTTCTGGGAAGCCTTGGGGCAGACGTTGAAGAATGTGGCATTAGGACCATCAGTATGTGGTTCTCTTCCTCCTGCCTCAGTTCTGATCTTTATATGACATGTTTGCTTTAAAGATGAAACACATATTTGATGTATTTAAAGCACATCCAACACATACTCATTCTCCTGAGAGAAGTAAAGATAAAAGTCTGTTATCGGATTCACACTGCCTGTGATTTCCATTTTCATTGCAACAAATTTTCTTAAATGTGATAATGTCAAATGCAGTCAACCTTCTGTATCTACAGAGTACTTTTCCATGGATTCAACCAACTGCAGGTAAAAAAAAACAATATACATGTACAAAAGCAAACTGCATCTGACTGCACACGTACAGATGTTCTACTGTTCCCTAAACAATACCGTGTGGACAGCTGTGTATGTAGATTTACATTGCATTAGGTATGATAAGTCATCTAAAAGTGACTTACAGTACACGAGAGGCCATAAATACAAGTCCTCTGGCTCATTTTTCTTTTTTTTTAAACATGTTTTTAGTTGTAGATGGACACAATGTCTTTATTTTATTGCTTTGTATGTGGTGCTGAGGATCGAACCCAGGGCCTCACGCATGCGAGGCAAGCGCTCTACCGCTGAGCTACAATTCCAGCCCCTGGCTCATTTTTCTTTAAGGGACTTGAACACTCAAGGATTTGGGTATCTGCAGAGGGTCCTGGATCTAATCCTCACAGACACCGAGGGTCGCTGCACTTACTCTCTGGCACTCTTTAGTAAACACTCTTCAAGGGACAATGATTACTGAAACTTCTCCACACTATGCAGTTTCTCTCCTTCTTCCTACAGTTGTTGATGGTAGTTAAGATGTATTTGTAAACCCCTGGAGAGAGTGAGCTCTAAGGAAGCCATTTTTATGAAGTTGTGTGCTTGACTAGTAGTTTATAAGGAAGAGAGAGGACTCTATTATTATCTTGGGATCAAATCCTGGCAACTTGAAACTCGAAGTTATAGTAAATTCCAGCCACTCTGAATGGGTCATTTGTTATGTTAAATATCAATAGTGAGCTCGCTGTGGTGGTGCATGCTTATGATCCCAGCACTTGGGAGGCTGAAGCAGGAGGGTTGCAAGTTCAAAGCCAGCCTCAGCAACTTAGCAAGGCCCTAAGCAACATAGGGAGACCCTGTCTCAAAACAAAAATTAAAAAAAAGCTGGGGATGTGGCTCAGTGGTTAAGTGCCCTTGGGTACCAAAAAAAAAAAGAAAAGAAAAAGAAAAAAATATCAGTAGTGATAACTATGTATTAGGTAAGTGGAAAGAATGGTCTGTAAATTGCTGTGGCTCATCCTCCTGCTAATTCTAGTTATTTAGCAATTTTTTGTGTTTAAAAATGAAATTGTATAGGTATAAATCATTCAGGTTTTGTTTTTGAGAATATTTTTCATACTTGAGGTTCTTTGCTTTCCACATAAATTTTAGAAATTGGTTTCCAATTTCAAAAAAAAATACTGCTGAGATTTTTCATGGGGAACGTGTTTAATCTGCAGATCAGTTTTGGGAGAACTGATAGTTTAATGATAGTGAATCTTCAAGCCACAAGCATGATATCTGATTTATTTTGATTTTTTTTTTTTTTTTGGTACCAGGACTTGAACTCAGGGGCACTCAACCACTGAGCCACATCCCCAGCCCTAATCTGTGTTTTATGTAGAGACAGGGTCTCACTGAGTTGCTTAGCGCCTTCCTGTTGCTGAGGCTGGCTTTGAACTCATGATTCTCCTATCTCAGCCTCCCAAAGTGCAGGGATTATAGGTGTGCGCCACCGTGCCTGGCTTATTTTGACAGTTTTTTGGAACTTTCAGTGTACAGTTTCTGCATGTGTTTCATTAAATATTTCCCTAAGTATTTAATGTTTTTGATGCTTATCATTGATGTTTTAAAAAATTTTGATAACTCTTTTTTAGGAGGAAAGTACTAGGAATTGAACTCAGGGGTACTTGACCACTGAGCCACATCCCCAGCCCTATTCTGTGTTTTATGTAAAGACAGGGTCTCACTGAGTTGCTTAGCGCCTCATGGTTGTTAGGGCTGGTTTTGAACTTGCGATCCTCCTGTCTCAGCCTCCCAAAGTGCTGGGATTATAGGCGTGCGTCACCATGCTTGGCTGATACCAACTCTTTATAGCTAAATACCTAGAAATACAACTGATTGCAACCTGTAATTTTGTGACATTGATCAACACACTTATTCTAGTACTCTGTAGACTCTGAAGCATTTTCTAGAAGGACTATCATGGGTAATTTTATCTCTCCTTTCCAACCTCCATGCATTTCTCCTTTTCTTGCCTCATTACGCAGCTGTCACTGTATGGCAGCCAGTTCCAGGTACAGTGACCCAGCAGTTAGAAGGACCAGGCCTTGACCTTGCAGGGTTTTCTGTCCTCATAGCAGCTAAGACCTCAGTTCTAGTGTAAGGGGATGAAGCAGGGAGGATGCAAGGTCTGGCTTCTTAGGGGCCAGAGTTGCCTTCCTCTGGGTGTTTGCTCATCAGGGTGGAGCCCCCACTGGGCTGTACCAGGGAATGGATCGCCTGCTGACTCCGCCCCTGCCCCCTTCCACAGTGGCTGTGGGATACCTTGTGAGCTGGGGAAGACAGTCACAGGTCGAGGCCCAGCCTCCCCTTGATCACTCTTCCACAGAGGTGGCCATGAAGACACTCCTGGGATGACCTGGGGTCCCCTGTAAGTTTGCCTCTCTCTCCTCTTCTCTGCTGTCCCGCTGACCACCTCCTGGCAGGACCTGTGCTGGATCCTTTGCTTACTTTCTTAAACTGTGTACATGGCTTGGTCAAGCGCTTCCTATGCGTCGCTCAGGAAGTCAGCACAGCAAGCACGCTGAGGCAGGTGCTGCTGTGTGGCACTACAGGACAAGGGCCTGGGTTTGAGAGTCTGTGATACAGCTGAGACCACACAGCTAGTGGGCACCACGCCCAGTGCCACATTCTGCTTCACCTGAGGCCAGAGCCGGGCTCAGCTCTCCCCCTTTGCCAGAGCCTGCCTGGCCTCACTGATGAGCTGAGCTGTCCCCACCTGGACTGACCCTGTTTCCAGGGCAACGGGGGACTGGCAGTTGAGGTCAGAGCAAACAGGGCCAGCCAAGGTGTCCAGGCAGTAAGGCAGCAGCAGCTCTCTCCAGTTCCAATTCCAGAGACAAACGAGCCTTTTAAGTGGATCAGGAATTAACACCCAGCCAGGAGCTTCTTTAATCCTTTAATCCTCATTCTGGTTGGAGAAGCCAAACATTTCTTCCCCTGGTTGACGTTTTGGCCATCTGTGAACAATTCGTTGATGTTCCTGTGTTCAGTTGTTTCTGTTTAGTTTGCTGTGGATGCTGGTCCACCAAAGGGTGGTCGTGAAGGTCAGAGGTCATCTGACCCACACAATTCAGGCTTGTCAGGTCTTTTTGTTCCCATCTGTCCTCCCGCTGCCCCTCCCCTGTTCACTCATATGCCAAGCGGAGGAGCCCTGGACTCATTCTAGGGCAGCTCGTTCTAGAGGCAGTGGCCTCATTGTAGGTGGGGAAATGGAGGACTGAGGATGGACCTCAGGTCTTCTAGTATCCAGGTCAGATTATCCCTGTGGCTTTCCAGGTGGATGATCCCTGGTGCCACTTTTTCTAGACTATAAGAAAACACCTTCTCATCTGAGCTGGAAAACCCTGTGTTCATCCTCACCCCTGCTGCAGGCAGACCCTCCCATGCCTGCCTAATGTGGGAAGTCAGAAAGAGGAAGTGAGGCGATGGTCCATAGTGGGGAGATTCTCAGGAATGCATTATGCCCTTTCTGGAGTTGCTGGCCTTTCCCGAGTCAGACCTCTAGAGCCAGACCTCTACCCGGCCCTTGCACAGGAAGCTGGTCCCAGGAATCCCAGATGCATTTGCTTACAGCTGTTTCTGAATGATGTTCGACAGGCTTTGTGTTTGAAGGGAACATTTCCATCCCCTTATTTCTATCTCCCATTGCATTGCTCAGGGAGATGCACCAATTGATCAGTATTACCTGCAAACCCAGGAGGGTAGCAGATATGTCTGGGGCGAGTACTGAAGTGGGAAAGTTGTGGATTTGGAGAAACCATGGAGTCAATGGGGCTTGCTTAGATTTTCTTGTCATATATGCATGTTATTTATCTATGGAGAAGTCACTCAAAACCTGTAAGCCTCAGTTTCTCCAAATATACTATGGGAGCAGTACCTGATTTTTCCTCTTCCAGAAGAAGTAGAAAAAACTAAAATGAGGTAGCATGTGAAAGGGGTTTGAAAGCAGCAGTAATAAAATGATATTATCATGGATTTGTCAAGTTAGTTTGTTTCCCCTAGTAGTGGCAGGTCTTTTTCTGATCAGTCTATGCAAAAACATCACATTTTAACCCTGAAACACGTGTTAGAGCCAGGGAGCCAGGCAGAGGGGGCCCTTTGTCCATAGATGCTCCCCCACTTCCAATGGGAGACACTCCAGAGAGGCAGACTGGCCCTGGGGTGTCCCTGTGTGCAGTGGTGTGGAGTTGGGTTGCTGTGGTCCCTGGTAGCACAGCTGTGGAGGCACTGAGACCCCATCTTAAGATGCACAGGTGCTGCTGGGGAGGCTAAGGATGTGCAGTTTGACCAGTCACAAGAGGTTCTGGAAGTGTCCCAGTTTTCACTCAAGAGCCTGGGGAATGGCTGTTTTCCTCATCAAGGGAGGCGTGTGTGTGTGCACGTGTGTAAGCACCTGCATGTGCATGCATGTATGTGTGAGCATCTGCACGTGTGTGCATGTACAAGTACATGTGCGTGCGTGAGCACATGTGAGTGTATATGCGTTCTGTGTATGAATGTGCATGTGTGTATGGCGGAGTGTGTAGGCTTGTGTGTGGGGGTGCTTGTGTGAGTGCTTGTGATTGTGCACGGTGATGCTGTGATGCGCGAGGGCTCCCTCTTACCTATCTGCCTCCGGGCCCCGCAGTGCAAAGCACAGTATGATTAAGCACTTGGTCTTTTCTTTGTTCTCAGGGCAGGAAGATCCTAACAGTTTGCGCCATAAATATAACTTCATTGCTGACGTGGTGGAGAAGATCGCCCCTGCAGTGGTTCACATCGAGTTGTTTCGCAAGTAAAGAGGCCTCCTTGTTTGCTGTAACCTCTGAAGCTTTCGCTGACAGATGCTGCCTTTAGCCAAACATCAGAGCTATTTCTGAGATGCATTCAAGTGTCAGAGTGTCACTGAATAGATTCCTGCGTTATGATAGATGCTTCTCCCTGAGGACATTTTTCCATTTGACTATTTAAATCTACATTCTTGACCTTCAGATGTTTTAAGAATGTTTGCAGGAGAGATTCCCTAAGAATATTTTCTAAGTGGAATTTTTCGATGTGTTGCAAAAATGGGCATGGTGTTTGGGTTTTGGACTATTAAACCCGATGTGTAAAGCAGTGATTGCCGCCTATGTGTCACACAGAGCCAGTCCTCAGTGCCTGGTGGGCTGCGGTGCATGGGTCTGGGTGTTTGGGGCTTAACCTCTGTCCTTTGGTTCCAGGCTCCCTTTCTCTAAGAGGGAGGTGCCAGTGGCCAGTGGGTCTGGGTTTATTGTGTCAGAAGATGGACTGATCGTGACCAATGCCCATGTGGTGACCAACAAGCACCGTGTCAAAGTCGAGCTGAAAAGTGGAGCCACCTATGAAGCCAAAATCAAAGATGTAGATGAAAAGGCAGACATCGCTCTTATCAAGATTGACCACCAGGTGAGCGGCTCCTGTGTCCCTGAAAGCTCTCCCACCTGCAGAGCCCAGTTCTCAGATGCCCTGCGCAAGATCTTGGCCAAACCCAGACATGGCAAAGGCATCAAGGAGCTGACTTCCTGGGATCCCAGGGGAGAGGGCTTTGGGAGTGCGGCCTGGGGCAAGGGAGAGGAAGGGGATCCCAAAAGCTTTGGGAAGAAGCTGACTACTTCCAGATCAGAGTTTCACAACAGTATTTAAACTGTTTATATAAAAAAGCAATAGGTTGCTAAAAAAAATTAGTAAGTGGAGCTGAGTGTGGTGGTGCATACTTGTGATCCCAGCTGCTTGGGAAGCTGAGGCAGGAGAATCACAAGTTCAAGGCCAGCCTAAGCAACTTAGTTGGACTCTATCTCAAAAAGGGCTGGAGATATAACTCAGTGGTAGAGCACCCCTGGGTTCCATCCCCAGTACCAAGGGAGGAAAAAAAGAAAAGAAATTAGTAGGTAAACAATGGTAATTGAGTCTCCTTCTCATTTCTGATTCTGAGGCATCTGTTAAAATTTTTTGGTTGTAGCCAGGTGCAGTGGAGCACATCTGTAATCCCAGCACTTTGGGAGGCTGAGACAGGAGAATCGCGATTTCAAAGCCAGCCTCAGCAATGGTGAGGTGCTAAGCAACTCAGTGAGACCCTGTCTCTACATAAAACACAAAATAGGGCTGAGGATGTGGCTCAGTGGTCAAGTACCCCTGAGTTCAGTCTTTGATACAAAAAAAAACTTTTTTTTTTTTGGTTGTATCCATGTGTTCACAATGTAGTATAGAATGTACCAGGTTTTAGAATGAGCCATCTTTTTTTTTTTTTTTTTGGTACTGCCTCCCTAAGTGCTGGGATTACAGGCTTGAGCCACCGCGCCCACCTGGCTTAGAATGAGCCATCTTTGACACATAAACAACTGCTTTGAAAACAAACCAGGTCTCCCCAGTTGGGGGCTTTGCAGGGTAACTGGATGTGTTTCAAGCAGTCTTCAAACTCAAACAGCTTTGGGGGACAGGTGTGTAGCTCAGGGATGGAGCATTTGCCTGGCCTGTGCAAGGCCCTGGGTGTCACTCGCAGAACCTCAAAAGGAAAAGGGCCAAGGGAACCTTGGAAACCAATTAAAATTAAAACAAAGCTAATGGATTTCTTTACAGAACTTCTCAGAGCCTTTAATATGTTAATGTACACCTGCCCAAGGGAGCTGGGACTGTAATATTTGCTCAAATTAGAATTCTCTAAGTGTTCAAGTTTTTTTTTTTTTTTTTTTTTTTGGCAGGGATAGGGAGTGGGATTCAAAGCTGAGACAGCGAGCTCAATTTGAGGAACGTTATTTGAAAGTACATTTGGCGTTGGGAATTTGGCTTAGTGGCAGGGTTTCCCTGGCATGCATGTAGCCCTCGGTTTGGTCCCCAGCACCACAAACAAAACAAAAACAAAAAAAGGAAATAGTTTCTGTTTGAATATTCTCTTGCAGTCATTTTTGCTCTGTAGATTTCTCAGTAACATCTTCATGCCTGAAACAAAATCTAGCTCTTGTTGGATCATCAAAAATTCCCACTCATCGTCATGTTGATTCCAGAGCTTGCCATGTGCCAAGTGCAGTGGAATTGCTTTTTCTGGTTTCTTCACATCCTTACAGTTTTCTAGACTTCAGAGAGAAGGAGGAATCAGGGTCAGCAGGAATCCTGTGGCTGGTCCAGGAAGAGACCTTGGACTGAGAGCGGGGGTGGGTGTCTCGTCCAGCTGCCCTCTTGCTCCCCCTGGGTGTTGCCTGTGAAGTCAGACAGGTGTGGCTGCTTTTCTGGCTGTTCAATGGAGCTAGTTCTGTGTTGAGTTTGGACATTCTGGATTCTGGATTCTGGATCTTTCGTTTTTTTTTTAAATTTAATTTTTAACAGCACCAGGTGCTGCTCCTTCCCAAGCTCCTTCCCAGCCAGCTTTTCAGAAAACCACCAGCTGTGCCATCTACCTGGCGTACTTCCTGCATGCTCTCTCACCCTCTCAGGCTGTGCACTCCCAGCCCAGGCCAGAGCATCTCAGGGTAGATCTAGGCTCTGTGCTCATGCACAGAGTAGATGGTCTTCAGTGAGATCACAATTTTGTGTTATTTCTGGTAGGTTACCGTGGAATTTCTAGCAATAGCTCATCTTTCAAAATGTGTTCATAAGATAATTGGGCCAGGCCCTACCTTCATCTCTAACATGTATGCAAGATAGCTGCATCCTCCCTATTTTATAAAGGGAGAAACAGGGATCAGAGAGTGTAAGCGATCTATCTAAAGCCACACAGCTGCACCTAATTACCCCAACCTCCTGGTCAGCCAGGCTGCAGCTCCCCAAGTGCCTAAGCCCATGGCCATGAGCGCAGGGATGGATCCTGTCCTCTGTGTGATGGGACAGTTCACTCTAAATAGCCCGCAGGAAGGCTGGCACGTCCCCATTTAGAACTCTGCTAGAAAGGTGTGCAGAGCGTGGTCATCTCACCGGAAGCAGGCCAGCCAGAATAGCATGGGCTGTGGCCACATGTGGGACTTTCAGTTCCTCTGAGCCCTTGGAGGGTGGCCAGCCTTGGGGCCGGGCTGTCTACAGGCAGGGTGCTGGCCTGCACGGTGCGGGCACTGTCCCTGCAGAGTGGTTTCGTGTTTGGAACGTGTGGCTGCATTCCATGGGATTGCTCCTGGCCCAGGGATCTCCTCCTCAGATTTTGAGCCAAAGTGGAGACTGGAGCCTCGTGTCGTCCCTGGCACATCCAGGCCAAACGTGGACGCTCCAGTAGGCGAGCTGTGCAGAGGGCTTCGGACACAGCTCTGTTGTCCCTGGGAGTCCAGCTGTGCAGTCAGCAGCATGCTGCGCGATATGTGTTGCAAGCCCTAAAAAAAGGGTGTTTGAAAATTTAAAATTGAACTGATGTGGCTTTTCAAAATGGAATCGGAAATGAAAGGATATTAAATTGCAGACACCCACACAAAAGCCTGGTTTCCACTGACTGAACTGCTTTTTTTTTTCCCTTCTTTTTTGCTGATTAGTTGTTTTGATGAGAGTTAGGTGGGGGGTGGGGCAGCAGTCTGGCTCAGTTTGGAAGGAGCCCTCCACCTGGGGGGATGAATCCCAGCGCAGATTCACCCATCTGCACAGGACGTCACAGGTGAGAGGTGGGCAGCAGATGGGGCATGAGCTCGCCTGGTGTCGTGCCATCTTAGGGATAGTGACGACACAGAGCGGACCAGGGAAGATCGGGGAAGGCAGACAGAGCCACAGAATGGAGCCCGAGGGAGGAACTTGTTCACAGTGGCATCTGGTCACGAAAGACAATGGCCTGGTCTTCCCAGGGCCATCTTTGAAGAGCCTCATGAAGAGAGTGTGGCCGCCTGCCACATCCAAGGGCCCAGTGACTTGGTGGCTCATGGTTGGGGTTCCTCCACAGTGTCATGAGTTACTCAGAGAGTTCTCCACCACTCACACTGCTGCTGTCCTTCCAACATGGCATTCTGGGCACTTCTAAGGAAATGGAAGGCGCCATGGACATCTGTCCTGTGCCCCAACCCCCATGGCCAAGGTATGGATTTGTGACCCATCAGGGCCGGCACACGTTCCCTTGGAATTGCCAGCCACTTTGGGGTACTGCCCACAGGAGGATGGTGGAGTCACTGTGGCCCGCCATACGGGCTGAGCTCTGTGCCTCTGCTCCTCCCCCACCTTTGGCGTACCCCTCGCATCTCCAGGGCCTTGCACTTGCCAGAGAGAGCTGTTTCTGGGCTTGTGACCAAAGAATTCTTTTTTGCCTGTCTCTGCTGAGCAGACACGTGTGCACCCACTTTGCCTTCAGAGTTGAGACCCTGCAGAACTTTGGGGAACAGCCCACTGAGCAGCTGCCCTTCTCCCCCCACAAACTGGAGGAGAGAGGGTGTCCCCCGCAGGCCCAGCCATCCAACTTGATCAGACATCCCTTTCTACAGTGCTGTCCTAGAACTGAAAGTCCCCTTTCCTTGGGACCCTCAGCAGGGCCAGCGGCATCCTGGAGGAGTACAGTCCCAGGAAGCAGGGACAGTGTGCATGTAAACACTTTAATAGAAAGCAGCTTTGAGGGCAAACTAGTTCAGCTTGGGACACAAACTGTTTCCAAATGTGCTCAACATGAGCCACTGGCCATGTGTGCAGAGTATTTTTAACTTCATCCAGCAGTATTCTATCCTGCAGTTTCTTTTTTCCTAGCAGTTTAGAGAGACAGAGATAGCGGTGGGGTGGAGGAAATGGTGAAAGGGAGCTATTTGGTTTCTTTGGGTCAGGAACCCAGGGCAGAAATATTGAGGAGGTATTGAGGAAGGTAGGAGGGGAAAATTACTTTGGTTACAGCTGTTTTTCCAGCTGTTCTGGTTCTCTCCCAGGGTGTCCTGCCTGTCCTATGGAAAAGCTTTATGGATTTCCCACTCTTCTTACAAAGAAAGACATCACAATGTCTTACCTGGGCTGCTCCTGCTGATCTGAAGCCTCCTTTCAGCTCCCTCCTTGCCCCCTCTGCCCAGCTACCCCCAACCTTGGGCCTCTCCTTCCCCTGGGGCCTCCCCATCCTGTCAGGTCTGTGATTACATCCTGCCTCAGACCCCAGGGATATCCCTTCCTGATCCCCTACATGGCATAGCTCCCCACATCTCAGCCCCTCAACCCCAGCCCTTGATATGGAAACAAAATCTAGAGATGATCCCTATCTCCTCCCTCCTCATCTCTTTATCCCAATTATAATCAGTTTGTTTTTAATTTATTTAGAGATGGGGTCCTACTCTGTTGCCTTGCTGGCCTCAAGGGATCTTCCTGTGTTAGCCTTCCCAGCAGCCGGGACCACCGGGCTTTGCCACGTTGATGGCTTCATTTATTCCATGTATTTATTTGGTGCTGGGGTTTGAACCTAGGGCCGTGCACATGCTAAGCTTGTACTCTACCACTGAGCTACCCCCACTGTCCTGGCCTCATTCATTTTTGGTTCAGCTTTTTCTCTGCTGGTGGAGGGGGACATACTCATCTCATCCACCCATCAGAGTGTGGGTGTTCGATGACAATGTCCAGAGTGCATGTGAAGCCACCTGTTCCACAGATGGCAGAGTGAGGAAGGTCCGGGGCTGCTGACTCCCCACCCCCACCAGGCTGATGGCACACAGCCCCTGCCTCTGCCAGGTTGCCCAGGGCTTTGCGGTGCTGGGTAGGTCTGTGGTCTCGGGTAACTCAAAGTGCTGAGGCAGTCAGGTTTCCTGTGGCTGATTTTCCCTGATGCTGGCCACCAGGCAAATATTTGCAAGCAGCTGTGGTGAATCTTATGAGGTGGTTTTCTTCTTCCCCTCAGACCTGTGCTGGTCCCTGGCCACCTTCAGGCCAGTGACTCCCACAGACCTGTTCAAAGTGGCCGAAGCACAGCCTGAGGGCTGGGGCGCTCTGTTTGCAGGAGGTCTTTTTACCTCGAGCTTGCTGACAGAGCAGGGCGGCTGACACTTGATCATCAAGTTCAGAACAGGGCCACATTGGGGTGGGGATGTGAGGACACTAGTCCTTTCACATCCAAGTCTCTCCAGGCCCAGCTGTCAGAACGTGGTCCAGTGTGTGGTGAGTTTGCCTTGAGTTATCTGAGTGAGGATGGTCCAGGCAGACTCTGGGGACAAGGCGATGGCCAAGGAGGGGGTGGCACGGCTCAGCATGACTCATGCTGGTTCTCCTCAGGCCAACTGGTCATTAGAGGGTGCTGACTAAGATGGACGAGCTGCCCAGAGCGAGTTGGATAGCAGAGCCCAGGCACCCTCTGGAGCCTGTCGCCGGTGTCCCTAGAGCAGCCGAGCCTGGAATGCACACTCTGCAGTGACCCTCTGGTTGTGTTTCTGTGATTTTCCATTCTGGATTCTTCCCCCACTCCCTCTGAACCACGTCTTTGTGGTGTTCTTTTTCTTCCAGAACTCAGAGGGCTCCTATCCCATTTGCTGTAGTCGCCAGAGACTGCTGACGTCATGTGGCTTCTATTACCAAATCGATTTTTACTGTTTTTAGGGAGGTAGGATGAATATTTCATGAGGGATAGAAATCCAGACAGCAAGTGGAAGCTGGTTCTCATTCCCCCGTGCCGGCCTTTGTCCAGAAATGAATGGAGATGGAGTTCCTTCTTGTTCTGATCCTGCTCTTTTTGGCATGGGAAAAACATTTCAGTTCCCCAAACCCTCTGAACTGGAGCCCTGTGTGTTTTCTGGCCCCGTTTCAAGAACTTCTTTGATTCTTGAGGAAATTCTTTGGCTCTTGTTTTTCACTTAATATGGCAGTGCCTTCTCATTCTGGCACGCTTTCAGGGAATTAGATGAAGACTGTTCCTCACAGTCTGACAGTTCCCAGTTCCCAGGTTGTGGGGTCTGAGTCTGCAGGTGCCCCATTGGGAGGGTCTCCTGCCGTCTTCACTTTGGGGAGGACGTAACTGGTTCCATTTGACAGTTGAGTGTGTCTGACAGTGTGATGACTGTGTGTTAGATAGAGTCCAGAGTCCAAATACAGCCTGCAGTCCAAATCTGGCCCTCCATGTGTTTTTGTAAATAAAGTTTTATTGGAATACAGTCATGCTCCTTCATTCATGTCCTATTCCAGCAGGGTTGGATAGTTGGAATGGAGACCATATGGACTATGAAGCCAAAAATATTTGCTTTCTGACACTATGCAAAAAAAAATTGCCAACCCCACTGGTAGACAATGACCTTGTCCTAGAGGAGCTGAGGTAATGCCCATGAGAACCAAGGGAGGTGAAATGCCAAGTGCCCAGGGGAAGCGGGCAGAGAAGCTGGCTTGTTTGCTCTTTGTCTTGTGAGGAATTGTGCTTCTTTTGCAGAAGATGGAGCTTTGGTCTTGCCAGGTGAAGTAGAGACTTTGTATTTACCCATTGCTTACTGATTTTGGAAGGAAGGAGTTTGCATTTCCACAGGATTTTACAGATTATTATCAGACTTTAAGATCCTACTGGAGGGGCTGGGGTTATGGCGCAGTGGTAGCATGCTCACCTAGCACGCAGGAGGCACTGGGTTCGATCCTCAGTACCACATAAAAATAAAATAAAGCTATTGTGTCCACCCACAACTAAAAAATAAATATTTAAAAAAAAAAAAGATCCTACTGGATCTTTTAAAGTCAGTTGTTCCTAATTCATGTGCTGATTTCTTAAATGCTCGGTGAGCATCTGTCTTGGCCAAGTGCTCTATGAGGAGCTGAGGATGTGGCAGGATGGGAAAAAGCTGTGGAGCTGAAGTCTGGTGTGGGGAACAGGTGAAGTGCAATGAAGGGGCCAGAGAGGAGGGAGAGGCATTGGGTCTGGGAAGGCCTCCAAAGATGGTGTGGACAGGGGGCTTCTGTGAGAAAGGGACATCCCCACTGAGATGGGAAGACAGAAAGCCGGCCACAGGGACAGCGGTGGGGATGAGCATTGCAGATGAAGTTACTCAATTCTTCCTTCATGCCAAGCCTGGAGGACCTGGGTCTTGGACCATGTGCAAACGGTTATTTTCCAGTGAGTTTATTAGAACCTTCCAGAATGAAAGCCAATGTTTCTGGTTAGTTGGTTTCTCGTTGTATTGTCTATTTCTTATTGGCCTTGGTTCTTTGGGATTCCTGCTCATACTCTAGAAAGCTCCAAGGTCTTAAGCAGTCATTTCCCAAGAGTTTGAAAATACAAAGGGTTCATAATGACCTGGCCACCTTTCACTCACAGCAGGAGGATGGAGTCTCTTGACTGTTTTCCAAAACCATCAGACCTCCCTCTGTGGCTAGGGAGAAATAAGACCTTTTAGTGAATTGAGGACTGATTATTCTAATAACGTGCTAATTAACAAGTCACTTCTGTTAAACAGGGTCCTGGACACTGTTCACTGGAGCATGTGGCTCATGGTGTTTCCTTCTTTGTTTTATCTACAGGCGGCTCTCAGAGTCCATTGGCCTCCCTAGGTCCCATGTTAAGTTTTGAATATACATTTAATTAATCTGTGCCCTTTGTTATTGAACATCTCAAATCATTTTTTTTTTTTTTGGTACCGGGGATTGAACTCAGGGGCTCTCGACCACTGAGCCACATCCCCAGCCCTATTTTGTGTTTTATGTAGAGACAGGGTCTCACTGAGTTGCTTAGCGCCTCACCATTGCTGAGGCTGGCTTTGAACTCGTGATTCTCCTGTCTCAGCCTCCCTAAATGCTGGGATTACAGGCTTGCGCCACCACGCCGGGCTCAAATCATTTTTATCTAGAGAAGATTATACATCTTTTAAAACATTTAAAAATACATCGAAAAACAATGCTGCATCCCAAGGACTTCCCTGTGCGCACACTTGAGTGCTTGAGTCACATGGAGCCAGAGTGCCCTTAGTTGAGCCAGCAGACGCTGGGAGGCTGCTCTGAGCCAGACGCGCCACTCACCAGACAGGGCAAGAGCACAGCCTGTACTTACACCTGGCAGGTAGGAGCTGAGTCCCGGCTCGCTACCGTGGAGACAGCTACCAAGCCGGCCTCGTGAGTCAAGCTGCCCTGTCCAAAATGCCAATCTTGGCCAACCTGAGGATCACCTGCTTTTTTGATCCTGATGGACATTTGAGATCTGGCCGGTTCATTTTCTTGTGTATTCACCCAGTCCTTCACTGACTTCATAAATATTTACTGAGCATCCGCCATGCCCAGCACTGCTGTAGCAGCATCAGCCCTGCTGAGGTCAGTGGATAGAAGAGGACGGATCAAAGGCACTGAGTATGGGCAAGACAAACGTCAGAGTTGAGCGAGACGAGGTTTCTCCTCCGGATGCCTCAGAATGTATACAGTCACTGGCTGCTGGGCGCCCAGATAGAACTGTTGACATGTTGTGGTTTGGACATGAGTAGGAGGATATTTGAAATGGCAAACATTTCTCGATATCTTACAGGAGACTAAATATTATGGTGGTGTCGTAAACAGTGAGGAGGAAGGGGGTGTCCTTTCCTCTGCTCATCTCTCCATCTCCTTACTTTCCTTACCTCCTCCACCTTCCCCTCATCCCACTTTCTTTCTGTTCCATCCCAGGACATCAATAGCAGTGGTCAGGAGTGGGACGATGGCGACTAAGCCTGATGTGCTGTGGTCTCAGTGCCCCTCAGCAGGTCCCTCGTGCCCTGCCGCTCAGCTCCTCGGTCTCACCCTCCACTCACGGCAGCCATCCTTGACCTCAACGATGTCAAATTCCTGACTTGGTCCTCACTGATAACCCTCATGTGCTCTAACCTGAATCCCAAGCATCTTGGTCCACCACCTCCTCCCTGGCAGGGCCAGCTTCATGGGTGTGTGGCCCGTGTACACAACGGGCTGTAGGCTCAGAAGAGCCCCATACTCCAAGGTCTCCATCCTAATCCTGTCTTTGAATTTGTGTTGTGTACTAATTATCCAGTGCACCCAGGGGGCTTGGAGCCTTGGCTCAGGCATGGTTCCTCCTCCTCCTTCCTCTGCTAGACAGATCCTTGGCCTTCCCACTCTCTGTCTCCTAGGACCCTGACCCTGCCTGACCTTCTCTCCCATCTCTGTGCAGTGATCACTGCCACCCCACATTGCTGAAAGAGATGTGGGCATGGCAGTAGGGGGCTGGGCATCACAGCCCTTAGCATCTCGTGGCAGCTTTGGTGCAGGGCTCAGGCTGGCAATGCCATGGTGTATCCTGTGGGCCACTGGGCAGGAGCAAGCTTCTCCCACCCTGATCCAGGTATCTCATGCATTCTAGCACAGAGGTGGCAGTTCCTTTTGGGTTATCCATTGTCTGTGGGTTGGGACAGTGGGCTTTCGGAAAGGAGAGATACCTGGCATAACTTCCCCACCACCAACAGGGGCAGAATGTGTGGGTTGTGTCACTGGCTGGTGGAGCACTGAGTTGTGAGGCCCCCTTGATGTCTTGTTGCCCTGTGAGTATCTTTGTTCTCAAAGGACCGTGACAATAACTAGCAAATAGAAACCATCAAGATCAGTGGAGAGAGAAAATGGAAGAAAGGAAAAGGTTTTGTATTTTCGTACCTTTAACGTCACTTTTAACCAACTTTATGGACAAGGGGGTTGTGTACTGGGCCCTAAATGCTGTGACCATCTCAGCAAGTCTTGATCTCATTTGGTCTGTAGTCCAGGAACCCACTACCCTTGTTCCTCTGCTCATGTGTTCCTGTCCCTTCTTACCCAGCTTGGAGCACTCTCACCTCTCTCTTGAGCAAGTCCTTAGATCTAGCACCCTCCTGGCAGCTCTTCTACGCAAGTCTGTTTTCCTTAGGAGGCACACGTGCTCCTTGCTGGGTACAGGGGACATGCTATTTCCTCTGTTGCATATTTCTTAAAGAAAATGAAACGTTAGCATAACCATTTCCAAAAGGCGCATTGAATCACTCACTTGAGTAGCAGCCAGTTGCGGCAACCTTAGCCTTTGGAGAGAACTTCAACCAGCACAGGGAGAGTCTGGAAGCTTCATCCTCTGAAAATGAGCATGCTGGGCGGCTGGCGGATAGAGCGGATTCTGCAGATTCAGCAACAAAAACATTTCTGTAACTGAGGAGCACTTTGTAGTTTTCAAAGGAGAGAAAGAAGGGATTGACTTGGCTCATTAGGTTTGAAGCAGATTGCCAACTTTTCCTTTGGTTTTAGTTTTATTGGTTGGTTTAATGCTCTTTTTTCCAAGCTTCAGGGAATGAATGAGGTTACAGCGCAGTGAGCAACCACGGGTAACCCCGAGCAGATGCCGAACTAGTGGTGGGTCCTAGCTGTTTGTGCTCCTCCCAGGAGGATGGCTCAGCAAGCCACCATCTGGAGGACCCCAGGAACCTCCTTTCCTCTCCTGCTGTAGAAGTTTGCAGGGATTGTCTGACCCCACGGGAAGTTGTATGCAAAGAGATTTACTAAGGCTCCTAGTGCTGATCTTAATCCATTTAACTATTTTCTACTAATAGAATTTTTGGAAACAACCAAGCCTTTTGGAAAGAACTGTAATTGTCAGGGCTGAGATGACCATTGACTCTCGGCAGGCTCAGTTCCCTTATTTTAGAGGAAGGAAAACCCAGACTCAGAGAAGTCAACCAAGGTCACAGAGTGAGTTGATGCAGGACCCAGACCAAACCCAGATGCCCTGCTGCCCTGGACAGTGGAGCCTGAGGTGCTTGCGTGCACATACGTTCCCACACTGCACACACCTGCAGGTGTCATCTAGGTCCTTGCTTCTGTGCCACCCTGGTTGATGTTGGACAGTGAGTCCAAGGTGAGCCATCAGCTCATCACCCAGCACAGGCCCTGCTCCCCTGCCCTGGAGAATTTTGGCAGTTAAGGCTCATCCAGGGTTTAGTTGTAGAAACCCTGCCACATATACCACCCTCAAAGCCAAAGCCTGTGCACAGGCCTGCCTCTACCCCCTGCCAGGGCTTGGCTACAGATGCAGGGACTTGTAAGAGGATACCATGGGACAAGCAGCAAGGCCAGACTGACCTTCACCACGAGGACACACTGAGCCAGCTGCCATTCACTGGTCTCTGTTCTTAATGCCTATGGAGCCCAGGTCTGTCACACCCACCCTGGTCCTTCCTTGCCTGCTGGTCCTGTGTCCTGAGCACAGGGCTGGTGAGCACAGCTGGAGCGAAGGTCTTGGGGGAGGGTTGAACTTCAGTCCCCCATCAGTGAATCAGTGTGCAGCTTTCCCCGTCTCGCCTGCAGAGCAGTTGTGGTAAAGGCTACATGTGCGACAGAGCAGGAGGAAGTGGGGGGTAAGCTCCGGGAGTGGGCGCGTCCACAATGACCCGGCTCTGCTCGGATCACCTCATCTTGACCCAGTCGAGGCACAAGGCCCCTCATGGACATTTTGGGACTCCTGTTTCCTTTTAAGCAGATTTCTTCTTCTGTCCTCACCCTGGAAGAGCAGAGCCTTATTAGAGACCTTTCTAACATCCCCGATGCTGGTACAGGATCATCCTGTTCAGGCAAGCCTTCTCCCCGCGTCAGGGCCAACTCTGCTGGTCGCTTTCACCTTCCGCCTTTGTCCTCCTCAGCAGAGCTCTGAGTACCCTTTATGCTCAACACCCCTTGCCACAGGGTGCTGAAGGGACCTTGTGCCTGGGTGCTGTGATGCCCTGTAAGGAGTGAGCTGAGGCACCTTTGGAATTTCCTTGCTCTTCTGAGGACAGGTCTCCACTAGGCCTCACTGAGTGTGTGTGTGGTGGCCACTGTCTTGCAACCATGAGGACAGTCTGGAGTGGAGGCAGAAGGAAGGAGCCTCGTGCTTGGTGTTGTCCTCAAGGCTTTGAAGTGACCAGCCCTGGCCCTCCTGTCCTTGGACAGGTGACTATTTGGTCCATTTTGAGTTGGGTTTTCTTTTATTCACTGCTGAAAACACCCTAACTAATAAGCACACATCATTTCCAATATTAATATGTGCTTGGACCTTGTGAGAGATTCTGGACTGAGCTGCCTTTGGCAAGGAAGATGGACTCTGTCCCTTTTTACCCTGTGGACCCTGGTGACTTGTCTATGCCTCTGTCCATCAGTTAGGAAACCTGGAGGACGGTGGATGCCTTGGTCTTCAGGGTCCCCGAAGAGTGCTGTGCGTGGAGGAGACCTCCCTGAGTGTCCATGAGACAGTTCTTCCCCGTGGCCGGGGTTTCCTGTCAGTGAAGCTGCCGGCCTGCTTGTGCTAGTGGCTGATGATCAGAGCCTTCTTTCATCATGCTGTGGACCAGGTCCTTCCAAGCACTGGCATTAGATCCACTGCACAATCAGTTTCCTGCCTGCGGCTGTATTTGGTAATTTCTATAGACACAGCACATCTGGGACCCACTCCATCCCCGGGAGTGGGTTCTCCTGGCTGGCTGCAGTGTGCTGACGCTCAGGTGCTAGGAGTTGATGCTCTCTTCAGGTTGATCTCTGGCTCTGAGGACACCACTGAGTATTGGGGAGTCCCCTGCAGCAGTGAGCTGGGCCACTGCTCCTCCACCTACCCTCCTCCTAGATGTCCCTTCTCTATTGTGGCTCCTAGGCTTCTGCTCCCCAGTGTGCGTGAGGCCGGCAGAGCTGGTGGTGTGAGGGATTCACTACAGAATGTTCTGAGTCCTAGGAGGACTTGGGGCCCATGTGAGCTGTTGGCCCTCCCACTGGTGCCTGAGGTCACCTTCTCGCCTCTGCAGTGACAGGTGGCACCTGAGTGTGAGACTCTGACATGTGCAATGGGACCCAAAGGCCCCTTTCTTCTCTTCCCCTTGGCCTCCTCAGCTGCCATGAGGGCATGGATGCTCTCCCTGGTGGCTTCGCAGGTGTGCTGAGAGGCTTGGTGAAGGAGGGACTCGTGGGAAGTAGCTGTTAAGAGAGGGACTGGCATCTTGGAGGTGGCCTGTGGCTGGTGCTGCTTCAAAGGGAGCCGCTGACGGAGTGTCTGCCGCCAGGAGCCTCGGGACAGCTTTGATGTGGGTGGTGCAAGAAACAGCCTGGGGCCCCAGAGCAGGGGCAGAGTGGACGCCAGGGGCTGTGCAGCTTCAGCAGGTCAAGGCCGGAGCCTGGCTGTGCCTTTCAGCCATCTGTGCATTTCTTCTCCTTGTCCCCCCCATAGAGCAAATGCCTAGACAGTGAGGGAGCAAAAGGCTCAGTTACGGAGTAGGAACTCGGCCAGCAGAGAGCGGCGAGCAGGCAGGCCGGGGTGAGGACTGTGGCTGAACATGAGCCCCACTTGGATTTGAAGGACTCTGGAAGGCCAGGGGCTTGCGACCAGCCGGTACCTGTGCAAAGCAGGGGTCAAACAGCCCCCAGAGGCAGCTTGGCCTCGTGGAGAGCGTGAAGCTGGCCTGGCCTGTGTCTCAGCATCAGTCTGTCCCTTGCAGGGATTTCTGCCTATAATTAGAAGCCTGGGGATTAGAGCTGTGTGCTGCGTGTGTGGGTCCAGAGCCTGGAATCTGTTCTCTTGCTTAGCCTGGCTGTTCATTGGCCGTGAGAAGTCCCTCCAGCTCAGTCTCCGTTTCCATATCTGTAGAACAGGGAGAATTAGAACATAATTGTAAGTCCCAAGAGTGTCATGCAAGTGCCTTGTTGTCTGGCAGGTTCCTTCCTTTCACATGAATTCAGGGTTTATGTGACAAGGCCCCCTCCTCGTGGCATTCCTGTCTGCTCATTCTGTCTTGAGATTACTCTTCATGATCTATGACATGTTGAGTGAATAAAGACTTGGAACAAGATGGCAGTTTGTGTGGCCCACCGGTGCAGCGTGCTCTCTCCTCTGTGTCTGGGGGGATTGGTTCCTGCGGGGACTCGCTGGGCTCTCCTTGCTGGGCTCTCTCTCCTTTCTCAAGCCCATGGCTGTGCCTTGTCTGAGGGGTACTCTGGGCCCATTGTGGCAGCAGGCAGCATGCCCTGGAGGCCTGGCTCTCCCAGGGAGTGTGGATGGACAGCAGGTAGGCCTGGATTGCCTCCCCGCATGGGATGACTCCCCCGTCCCCATAGCTTCTCCCAAAGCATGTGCCCCCTTCCCAGCATCCTCTAGGCCTGAGCTCAGACTTTGGAACAGAAGAGATGAGCAGAGTTGCCTTTAGGTCTCTGTTGCCTTCATGTCTAATGGCCCAAGACATGGAGCCTGCTCCTGGCTCCCTTCCCAGCGGAGGGAGGGGTGGCCAGGGTGGCGTTAACCACATGATTAAGGTCTCCCCGTTGAACCTGCCTTGAACCTTCTTGTCTGGTTTGTAGTTTGTATTTGATCCCCTGTTTGGTGTCTCACCTTGATCTCCTGCCTGCAGCCCCCTTCCTTTGGGTGGCAGGCTGACTTGCCCCAGCAGCCTCTGTGATCCATGCCTGTCCTTCAAGGCCACCCCCTGGGGAGAGGCCAAGCACACACCAGCAGCCCCCAGTCCTGCCCCTCTCTGCTGTGATTGCTGAAGTCATTCCTGGCACAGGCTGCTGGCGTGGGCCCAGATAAACACACGCTGCCTGCCTTGGACACTAAGGACACTAAGGACGCTGAGGGAATGCCACAGCTCTGGCCTCAGGAGACTCCAGGGGAAAGGGTCACAGTCAGGGTGGAGCTGCGCCTTGCAAGGTGACCTGTGCTGGCCTGTGGCGGCATAGGTGAAATTTCCCCATGGAGTTTGCAGGACCCCAGGTCAGCACCTGGCTCCACTGACGCTGACGCCAGCCCTGACCCCCTAGTCCCTTGGTTTGCACAATAGACAGTGAAGCAGGTGGATCACATTATTCTCACTGTCCAGATGAGGAAACTGCTGGCCCCAGTGGTTGAAGCTCAGGCAGGATCTCAGTGTGGAGGCCTGGCCCTCGGATGGTGCTCTCCCAGGCCTTGTGTCTGTAAGCTGAGGGACTTTCCTCCTCCTCCCAGGCTCCTAAAGTCACTATCAGTCCCACACCCGCTTCTGCACTTCTTTCTTCCTCCATGAGTTTTCTCAGCCAGCATCGTCCTTACTGGGTGTGTTGGGGCAGGGGTGCTGTATAGTAGGCAGGAGGGTCAGGCTGGGTGCACAGTCCCAGGGTTGACTCCCTCTGTCTCAAGTAACTCATGTCCTTTATTAAATGGGCATAGTGACCACCCCAGCTCACCTGCAGGTGCCTGCCCTGTCCCTGGCAGAAGAGGCTGCTGCACCCAGCCCCTTGGCTTCTTTGTTTAGGGTAGGCACACCCAAGGACTCCTGCATGGCCCTCAGCACCTGGCCTTGGCTCTGCTTTCTGGCCTGGTCCATGACAGACTCAGGTTGAAGGAGCTTGGAGCTCAGGAGGTTGCTTGGCTGTGCCAGAGACAGGGAGGGAGCGGGGCCTGAAGGTGTCCCTGATAGAACAGGGAGGCCTGGGCCCTTCTTCCAGTCCCTCAGACCCCTCAGACCCTCAGGACTCTGGGAGGGGCTCTATTGGGCCCTGTCTTGTTTAAAGAGCTGCTGGGGCTTCCGACCTCACGCCGCCTTTATAGGGCATTGGGGATGGGCTCCCGCCCAGGCTGAATAGCAGAGATGGTGCTGGGGACCTTCTCAGGACAGGAGAGGCAGCCCACTACTCAGGTCCTGGATGCTGCTGGCTCCTGCACTGCCTGTTCTTGGCACAGGTGTCCACCCCACAAGTCAGCAAGTCCCTGGTGGCAAGGCCCCGATCCTTGGGCCTGGGGAAGAGCATGCCTGTGACGAGTGGGCAGGTCCCTCTGCTTGCCCAGAGGCATGCACGGGCTCCTGCCTTGGCCTTTGCCCTCCAACAGAAATCTTGTCCTAAGTCCTAAACCCGGTTCATCTCCCTCTGTCATCAGCCTTGAAGGTTTCAGAGCAAGTGTCTGCTGAGGGCGTCATGGTGTGATGAGACCCGGGATGGCCTCCACAACCTTTTCCTTGGTGTCTGGCTTCGGTGTTCACTTGTCCCCTCAGCTTGTGAAGTGTGGGTTAAGCGGGTTTCCTTGCCCCCCCGAAAGGCGTGTTGGTGCTGAGCCCAGCTCCCCGTGGGCATGGCGCTTGTGTGCCCGTCACCGCTCGCGGCTCCACCATGGCTGTGCATTTATCCATCTTGTCAAGTGGAACACACAGCAACGCCAGTCTTGTGGTTGCAGGGGAAGCTGCCGGTCCTGCTGCTCGGCCGCTCCTCGGAGCTGCGGCCAGGAGAGTTCGTGGTTGCCATCGGGAGCCCGTTTTCCCTTCAAAACACAGTCACCACGGGGATCGTCAGCACCACCCAGCGAGGTGGCAAAGAGCTCGGGCTCCGGAACTCGGACATGGACTACATCCAGACAGATGCCATCATCAATGTGAGCCGCTCCCTCCCTCCCTGCCCCGGGGGATTGGGCAAGCTTTTGCCAGAGGAAAGTCCAGCCTAGAAACCCAGTATTGAGTCAGGATCCTCATAGCATTGAGGTTCCCTTTGAATCCCTAAAGCAGAGGAACACCAAAGGTTGGCAGTGCCCAGAGCAGTCCCTGCCACTCCTACAAAAGGGGCCTTAGATCTGCCAGAGGGCTGCATGTGGAGGAGATGATTCTCATGTCTGAGCAGGTCGCCCTGCCCCAGAGGCCCCTAAGGCACACTGAGGACGTGTGGGCCCTTCCTTTCTGGCGGGAGGGATACTCACTTCTCAGGGCCCTGTAGCCTCTAGGTAGCCTGAACTCTGCCCTCTGACCCCGCCCTTGGCCACAGCCTGAGTGCTGGGCCTGGCCATCCCCCACGCCCTCTCCTGAGGCTGGAGCTCTCCATGCTATTGCAGAAATGGACTTTCTTGAGCATCACATTTCTCTTCTTTGTTTCTGAAAAGCAATCCCCCCTAGTCTAAGAAGTAAGAAGTGTGTGTTTTGTGCAGCCTCTGCCTCTCATAGGTTTTATTCTCAAACTTTCTTGTAATCTGCGTGAGGTTCTGGAACCAGAACAAACGATATGGATTCCAGCCCCTGCAGCAGGCAGGGGTCCCTCAAAGGAGGCTGTGCAGATTTGGACCCTGTGATCCAGGAGCAAGTGGGCAGCTGGCCTCATCCTAGGGGGAGAAAGCGAGGTTAGATGCCTTAGGGCCTCTGGGTCTGAGAGCCCCAAATTCCCCATCTATGGCAAACTCTAAAGTTTCTGAAAATTGTTACAAATCTCAGGGAGGAACTGTACCCCATACTCTAGGCACAGTGCTCAGAAAGCCACCAGGCAAGGACAGATTGAAGCATGTTATGACACAAGTGTAACTTTCTGTTTGTGTTTCCTTGCAGTATGGAAACTCGGGAGGTCCCTTAGTAAACCTGGTAAGGCCTTGCAGTGCCCAGGTCGTGCTTTTGTTTTTATCTGTGTACATGCTGTTTTGTTTTAATTTCTTTCTGAACATGAACTTGTCAAAACATGTTATCTGATTCTTTTAAAGTGAGCTCTGAAGTACTGTATCTCTGCATATCGCCCTATACACCTTTTCTGGAAGGAGTAGGGCCTGCCAAATTGAGGCTGGGAATGTAAGGCCCTGGGACATGTTTCAGAGTCGCAGGTGAATGCAGTGGAGTCCAGGTCCAGTCCAGGCCAATGAGGGAGGAGCTTCGTGCTGCAGGTCTCAGCAGAGCTGCTTGTCGTAGAAAGCACCTTCTCCAGATCCAGTCCCCAGGGCAGCAAAGCAGGGACCAGTTTTCCCAGGCCAAGAGCCCTTCCTCAAGAGCTGCAGGAGTGAGGAGGAGCAGCCCCCTCGCAACAGCTCCCTTCCTGCTGTACTTAAATCCTTGAGCATGAAGGGCAGAAAGCCTGGAATCACAGACTGTCAGAATGGGAGGGTGGCTCAGGGGCCACTTAGAGACGGTAGAATCAAGGGCATCTTTGGCAAGGCCCTGATGGTGGTGCCTCTTGCGGGGTCCCTCCGTCCCTTGGTATTGGGCCTGAAATCTCAGCACTTGCAGGATGTGCGTGAGGAGTGATTGATGCTTGTCTTCCCTGCAGAGGAAACTAGGAGGTGCAACTGTGCCCCCGCCCTCTGCCCCAAGTCAGCAGCATCTGTCGGGGTTGGGGGCCGCTGCCAGTAGAGACATATTTTCCTGCAGAGAAATCGCCAGTTCCCAGTGACTACTGAGTTGCCTCAAAGTCACTGGAGCTGGGAGAAGCAAGAAGGCCACCTCAAGATTCAGAGATTTGGGAAATGCATTTGCTTTGAGAGGAGCAAACATTGTGTGTTTCTAAACCACACACAGTGCGATGGCCTGAGTTCTGGCCTAGGGTGTGTTGGTTCTGAAGCTGAGAGAGGTGCACGCTGCCCCATGTCCTGATGCCTCCTTCCCCACTGCCCGGGCACCTCCTCCTGCTGGTCTCCCCTGTTCTTTTTCATTAATTCTCTTTTTTTGGGGGGGGGTATTGGCCAAGATCCCAATTCCAAATTCAGACTAAAAGGTGTTTCTTATGTTAATAATAATAATACCATGTAGCTTATTGTTTTTTTCTCATCTTTTGGGGGTAAGGAATCATTTAATTATCATTTTAACTGTACAAATTTGTGGGGCACATTTTTCAAAGGCTTCTTTCATACAAACCCTCTGCTCTCCTGGTGCGCACCGGCTGCCAAGCCCTCAGGAACTCAGCCATTTCTCCCTGTTTTTCAGGATGGTGAGGTAATTGGCATCAATACCCTGAAGGTGACTGCTGGAATCTCCTTTGCAATTCCATCTGACAAGATCAAGAAGTTTCTAACCGAGTCCCATGACCGGCAGGCCAAAGGTAACAAGGTCCAAAGAGCCTGGGGAACTTGGCGATCAGTCCTGAAGCTTTACTGCCCCTTGGTGATGTGGGGCAAGGCACAATGACAGTCTCTAAATAACCGGCCAAGTAGGCTCCTATCAGGAATTGAAAGGGAATGCATGGTACTAGCCCCTGGTACCAGGTCACAGGTTTTGTCCTGTGATCTTGGAAATTTCATCTGGTTCTCAATCTAGCTTGTCCCAGCCATGAGCCTGGGTGACTTCTGTGCATTGTTTTGATTATCCTTACATCACTTGGTTCCTTTGACCCATTAGGTAGGAATTAACAGTCCCATTCCATGACAAGAAAACTAGAATTCAGGGAGTCATTCATTCTGCAGAAGTCTGTGCATCCATCTGCTCTGAGGAGGCTGGGGACTGGGTGTGGTAGCCACACCCTTGCAGGTGTGATGTTTATGTTATGCTAGGGAGGATGGAAGAGGCCAGCAAACAAACAAATAAGATAACATCACATAGCAACAAGTGCCCAAGAAAATGAGGCAGGGCGGCTGGCCAGGGAGGGACAGGCAGGGCTGACAGTGGAGACAGTGTGGCCGGGAGACGCCTCTCAATCCAGACCTGGTGAGAAGGAGCCAGCGTGTGTGTGTGGTGGGGGGTGGACAGTGCAGACAGAGGAAAGTGGACTGGGCCCAACCAGCAGGCACTTGGCCCTTCGAGTGGCCATGAGCAGTCACACAGGGTGGGTATGGGAGGCCAAGGCCAGGAGTGAGGCTCCTCACAGCCAAGTGCAGGGCCTGGGCTGTGTTTTAACCGCATGGGAACAGAGAGCGCATGAAGGATTGCTGTCGCTGGAAGGAAAGGCCACCCTGGCAGCCAGCTAGGAGGGCATTGTGGGGTGGGGGTGGAAGCTGGAGGCCAGAGGCTCTGGCAGTCCTCCAGCGGGGAGAGGCCAGGCTCAGCCCAGACGCAGCCCAGGGCACATGGAGGGCGAGAGGCCATAGAGCCAGCCTAGGGGAGGGCCAGAGGGTAGTGACAGTGAGCATTAAGGAGCCCTCCTGGGGTTTTGTCTACTAACTGAGACTGAGGGACTTTTCTGAGGTCCCACAGCAGCCAGGAGTCCAGACCAGCATACGCCACAGCCTCCGCTTGTGCCCCTCTGGCCCTGACCTCGCACTGCAAACTGCAGCATTAGACCCTCGGCTCACGTGTCCTCGCCACCCCCACTGGCTGGGCTGACCTGTTGTCCCTTTGTTACACCAGGGAAAGCCATCACCAAGAAGAAGTACATAGGTATCCGAATGATGTCACTCACATCCAGGTGGGTAAGCAGGGCGTGTGTCCGCTCTACCTTGAGGTAATCCTGATTTTATTTCATTTTATTTTATTTGGCCCTGGGGATTGAACTCCAGGGCCCTTGACCACTGAGCCATATCCTCAGCCCTATTTTGTGTTTTATGCAGAGACAGGGTCTCACTGAGTTGTTTAGCACCTCACCATTGCTGAGGCTGGCTTTGAACTTGCAATCCTCCTGCCTCAGCCTCCCGAGCTGCTGGGATTACAGGCATGTACCACTGTGCCCACAGTAACCCCAAATTTCAGCAGGCTGGCACCACTGAAAGAGAAGCTGTGCTGCCTTCAGACGTCTCAGTTTCTGCTCAAAATTAAATCACACTGGGAAGAGTGGGGGCTGCTGGCCTGGCCTCTCTGTTTTGTTTTATCTGCTGTTTTCTCATTCTCTTCTGGAGGAATCTGCCTCCTCTATGAAGGCAGCCTGACCGGCAGGGGCTGGCCCTACACTCTCAGGCCTCCCTCTCACCACTTGTTCTGTTGAAACCCACATTCCGGGAGTTCCCCACGTGCCCGCCCAGCCCCGGAGCACCTGCTTCTCCTTGGCCTTGGCCGGAGGCTGAGGCTGTAGGAATGCCAAGGCGGCCCCACCAGGGACGCTGATGACTGATGGGCTTGTTTTTCCGCCCGTTGCCAGGCGCCCAAGGAGCTGTGGGGTGAACCTGGATGGGAAAGAGGGTGAGCTCAGGAGTGGTGCCTGCCCCTCGGCCCCATGGCGGGAGCTGAGTAACAGGAAGCAGAAAGTATTCACAGACGTGTGGCTTTATTTCTAGCTCATTCTCACTGTTAGAACGTTTTTTTTTGGTACCGGAGATTAAACTCAGGGTGCACTCGACCACTGAGCCACACCCCCAGCCCTATTTTGTGTTTTATGTAGAGACAGGGTCTCACTGAGTTGCTTAGCGCCTCGCCGTTGCTGAGGCTGGCTTTGAACTCACGATTCTCCTGTCTCAGCCTCCCTAAGTGCTGGGATTACAGGCGTGCGCCACCGCGCTCAGCTACTGTTAGCACATTTTATACATGTTTTGAATGGCATCGCCTTCCTTAGCATTCCAGAAGATGGGATAGTTTTCCAAGATTAAAATCACCCAGTTATTTATCTCTGGAACCAAAGATGTGGGGGTGTAGGGAAGGAGTACAGGCTGTGGGGTCTGGCTGACAGCTCAGACACTTCCCTGCTGTGACCCCCAGTGCTCAGGCCTCCTCCAGGATGAAGGTGGCAGAAGATGGTATTTCCGCTATGCAGCCAGGTTTGACTGTGAGTGGTGGCAACTGTCACCAGCCACAGTGACTATCACATGCTTTCTCTGTGCCAGGAACTGGGTTGGGTACCTTACCTAGATGGCCTCATCTGAGGCTCACAACAACCCATGTCCTAGAGTACTTATCATTAGCTCCACTTTGTAACTAAAAAAACAAAGACACAGAGCGGTTAAGCAATTGCCCAAGGTAACACAGCTAGCAAGTAGCAGAGTTAGGGCTATAGACCAAGCCAACCATTAGACTGTACTCCTTCAGTGGTAACTCCTATTAACTAATTAATAAATAGTAGTAATACTTATAATAAAGTGCTTCCTTACTGTTACACAATAAACCTTTGACTCTAGTAAGTGGGAAATTTTAAAGCAGAATTAGAACTCGCAAAGGAATTTTGTATAGGACTCAGGGACAACAGGGCAACTGGTGAGAGGTGAGTGTCAGCAGAGGAAGCCTGTTGGTCCGTACCATTAACACAAGTCTTTCTCTCCGGGGCAGCAAAGCCAAAGAGTTGAAGGATCGCCACCGAGACTTCCCTGACGTGCTCTCGGGAGCCTATATCATTGAAGTAATTCCCGATACTCCAGCAGAAGCGTGAGTGCTGAGTGTTTCCTTTTTCCTGGTCTCCTCATGGAGCAGTGTTCTTTTTGTACTGGCTCAGATGATGTGTCCACCCAAGGTCAGCCATGTCATCTGATCCGGTTTGGAGCAGAACTCATCACGGAAGGGCGTTTCCTGCCTTCCAAGGTCCTTGCTTCCCTGGGGCTCATCCAGGTGGGAAGAGCAAGAACAGACTCCCCAGGAGTCTGGGAAGGCTGGCTGGGGGAGAGGGTTCGTGGAGCCGGGTCTCCAAGACCTTAGGATCAGTTGGGCCACACCTGTGAACAACTCTAGAACAGTAACCTAGTGACATCAAAGCAACATGACAGAAGTCTCCAGTCAACCATCAGGGCGTGTGACCTGCTCTGCCATAGCACCAGAGAGGAGTGCTGGACTGCAGACCCAAGACGACTTTTGCATTTTTACATAGCTGCAAATATTACAAAGTAACAGTAGTGTTTTGTGGCATGTGAACATTATATGAAAAGTAAATGTCAGTGTCTACAAGTGTTTTGTTGGAATACAGCCCATTAGAGAACAGATCGTCTCTGGTGGTTTTTGTGTGCTGCGGCAGTCAAGTAGCTAGGACAGAGACTGAACGTCCTGCGGAGCCCCAAACATTTCCTATCTGGCCTTTTATGGGAAAAGTTTGCGGACCCCTGCACCAGACCATGAGGGACCGTGAGGGCATATGGACACTGTCATAAATGAGCTGAAATTGCAGCTGTAGTGCGTGGAGGCAGTGTCTCTGAGGGAAGCACTTGCCCATCCTGAAGGAATTGTTCCCTGGGTCACAAAACTCATTACAGGCCACGGTCACAGTGTGGCAGATGGTACCTAGTGCATCTTTGTACCCTTTGGGATTAATCTGTCATAAGGTCACACATATACCATAGGGACCATAGGAATTTCTGCCACGACTGACGATGTGGCCTGTTAATCTTGAAAGGAGGGCAGTGCATGGGGGGTTGACGTCATCCTCTCCTGAATTCAACCCACACCCGTTTGCTCTGGGCCTTTCAGTTCTGAGCGGCGCCCCTGTTGATATAAAGTCAGACCAGCAGGAATGGAAACTTGACGGTTGTGTTTCTCTTTGTGTTGCAGTGGTGGTCTCAAGGAGAACGACGTCATAATCAGCATCAATGGACAGTCGGTGGTCTCCGCCAATGACGTCAGTGATGTCATTAAAAAAGAAAGTACCCTGAACATGGTTGTCCGCAGGGGCAATGAAGACATTATGATCACAGTGATTCCCGAAGAAATCGATCCCTAGGCAGAGGCATGAGCTGGGCTTCATGTTTCCCTCAGAGACTCCAGTGGACAATGCATTTGGACTCTAGGCTGGTGGCACAGCATACCCAGGACTTTTGGCCGCCATTTTGCTTGTTCAGTGGAAATGCCCTGGCCAGCAGAGTCCTTCTTGATAGTTTTCAGGCAAAACAAATGTAATGTTGCAGATCCTCAGGCAGAAGCTCCGCCCTTCTGTACCCTATGTATGCAGTGTGCTTTATCTTGCCCGCTTGGGCTCTTCCTGCTTAGACAGTCAACACCTGTCTCCTCCTTTAACTGAGTCATGTCTTAGTCCAACTAATGCAGTTGACGCCTTGTGTAGATAAGAGGAAGGCCTCGCAGGAGCCAGGACCGCCCCGGGCATGTTTGTGCTTTCCTGAGTCAGCACCCAGAGGAGGTGGATGCATGGAGACCGCGGGTGGGTGGACGCTGGCTTCCGAGACGGCCAAGTCCTCTTTTAGGAATCTCTTCAGAACTGGGAGCGCGATGACTTTGAGTTTGAGCTATTAAAATACTTCTTCATACATTGCTTTCTGGTGTGCTTCTTTTAACAGCCGGTTGCTGTCTTTTTGAAACAATTGTGATGTCAATAGCTCCTCGTTAAACCACACTGTCCACGCGGGGTTGAGCTCTCAGTCCTACCAGTTATTTCAAAACCATCCTTTGGGATTTACCAGTGTTATACAACCCTGCTTGGCCACCGGCTTTGTGAACGAGGGCTGCAGGACGGTTCTATGGACATCTGGAGCTCTTCAAACTAGACAGTCTGTTGACCTCATATATCATGCTATCAGTCAACAAAGATTTTTCCAGGCTCTGCTCTGTGCCAAGTGTGGAGGGCTGGCCAGAGCAGGACAGACACAGGACAGCTCTCTACCCGAGCCTTGACTGAGAAGCCAGGTCTCTTCCTGGAAGGCAGACAGTTTGGGAGAGCAGGACAATCCCAGGACTGACCCACTCTAAGTCCCCAGAATGTACAAGGCTGCAGCCCACCCCATTGGTCCTGGGTCTGACCAGAACTAGACCTCAAGCCGCAGAGTGTGGAGCAGGGCTTCCTCCATATGGCTGCAACAGGTGCGGCCTTGAGCAGCTGGAGGACACCTTTCCTTCCAGGAAGGCTTTCCAAGAGTGTGGGAAGCTGGACCCAAGAAGACTGTTGCAAGACTTGGGCTTGGAAGTGCATAGGCCGAGTTCGCTGTGGGGAGCTCGCACCAGAGGGAAGGCTTTTTATACCAACAACTGCGGGTCAAAGGCTGTGTAGTCCTTAATTGTCAAAAGGAGGGCCTTGCACTGGAGGGAGGTCCAGGTCCCAGGCTGAGCGCTTAGTCCTTCTGCCATCAAGAGATGCATGAGGTCCATCTTCCATCAAGAGATGGAGAGGGAGTGGGAGGCCAGAGGCCTGAGTCAAGTGCAGGAGAAGCCTGTTCAGCAAAGGCCATATCAGTACTGGTGTTGAGCACCTGGAGCCGTCTCAGCCCAGGCTGTTTTACTCTCTGCTCAGATGATGCTCTAGTCAGGAAGGAGTCAGCGAGTCCACCCTCTTGGAGTTGTTTTGCATTCTCTATTTCTCCCTTAAAGGTGATGGCCAGAATGGCCTGTGGCTCTGGGTTTGCCCTCAGATGCGTTGCACGTGGCCTGACCCTCTTGGGCTCCCTGGGCTGTGGGGATGGTGCGCTGGGTAGCGTTAAGGTCAGACCCAGTCTTGGCTGGATCCCATCTGTCTCTAGCCTGTTGGGCACCTGGGAGAGCAGAGGGTCCTGCTGGGGGAACCCGCCTGTGACCTGCCGAGTCCTCTGAACACCCAGCCACATCCATCTCCCTGGGGCCCACAGGGCTCTGGGTCACATGCAGGGCCACAGAAAGGGCAGCTTAGCACATGATGGGCACTTCCATGTTTGGTTTCATGGCTGCACTGACCCAGGGACCATGTGTCCTTTCAGGGTTTTTCATCCTGACACTCCCCACGCATGCTTAGTTAAGTGTGTCATGAGACCTCTCTGGACAGTTGCTTCTGCTTGCTTACTTTGGGCTGTGATGAGCTTTTGGCAACATGAGTGAGCCTTAAAACCTGGGAGGCAGATCACTGAGTTGGAAGAATGCAGCTTTGGAAGCCAGATGGACTTGGGTTTAAATCCAGCATGTGCATATTACTGGCTGTGTGACCTTGAGCAAGTTGCTTAATGTCTCTGGGCTAGTTTCCCATCTGTAAAATGCAGATATAATTATACCTATTTCCTCCTGAGGTGATTAAATAAATTAATATATGGTGCACATAGGATGCACTCAATAAGTATTAGTGACATGTTAATCAATGCCATCGAGCCTCAGTTTCCCCCTGTGTAAAATGAGGGCTGAGTAATAAGAGAAACAGTAGTAATGGTGATGAGTATTATTCTGGCACTGCTGCGGCACAGGAGCAACGACGGACACAGGCACTTCGTTAGCCCGCCACAGTTCTGGTCCGCAGTGACACATCAGCTAGTATCTGTCGAGAGCTTTCTGGGTTTTGACGCCATCCTGAGCTTGAACGTTTCTTGGCTTGTTTCTCTGTGGTTTGAGGTGAATGCCATATCCCTTTTCAACGGGTGAAGAAATGGACACAACTGGAGGCACATTGCCCCAGCCACAAAGCTGGTGCCAGCCGTGACTGGAACCCATGAGCTCTCAGCCTGTGGCCTCTGCATGGTGCCACTGGCCATTGTCCCCTAAAACCACAGCTCCTGGTCCCAAGTAAACCCAACCTGTGTGCCCTCCACTTCTGTGGAGGTGATCATGGGGCTTCGGACTCACAACCCCTGCTCAGTTGGGGTCTTTCTGAGCCCTCTGATGTCCCTTTGACAGCCTGCTGGCTGTGGCCCAGTAGCTGCCCCCTCTGTCTCCTGGGAAGCCCCCTCCCGCTCACCAAAGGTGCTCTCCCCAGTACCTTGTCCATTTCGACCCCTCAGCTCCAGTCCTCTGCTCCCAAGCTTTGGCCAAACTGCAGGTGATAACCAGCCACCCGAGTGACAGTGGCTGGGCTCCAGGAATACATGTGCGTTGCTCTCCCATCTCCTTCCAGGCGGGCCTGATGTTTCCCCCGGTGCACTGCCAGGAGAGGGCCCCAGTGGGCACGCATCGCCCCACCATCCTCAGACCCAGACGGGGGGTCGAGGCTGGGTGCTGTGTACCGAGCCCTCCTTTACAATCTGAACACTCATGTCCGGTGGTGTTTCTATCAGAACATGAGCAGTGCTTGTCCTCGCGTGGCTAACATGCTAGACAGGTCAGAGACTTGGATGGCGGCATGTGGTCGACCTGCAAGGGTGCCACTGTAGCTGGGGCCAAGCTTCACTGACATGCAGCAGGGGACATGTCTGGTGAATGGACCCTCCAGGTTCAAGGCTACAGTGAAAGTTGCCTTCCCTGAGGGGGGTGGCCTGTGCAGTCAGAGGTCCAGGTGGCTTTTCCTCTGGTCTGTCCCGCCGCCACTGATCTCTGGTTGGGGCTGCCTGGAGCACTGAGCTGTGGAATGTTAGGACTCCGTTAAGCTTTCAGGAAGAACTGGTGTCAAGTCCCAGTTATTCTGGGTGTGGCCTGGCCTTGGGCTCCCAGGTGAGTCCAGAAAGCAGTCAAGGCTGAAGATCGTGCTCTCACCGGCCAGCCATCCTCCCATCCCCGCTGCAGGTGGGAATCAGCTCACGTGACCCCTTGCTGTCTGCACCTGGGAGAAGCGTCTGCTGCCTGGAGGGGAGCTGGCTGTGCTCTTTCCTTGCACACCCTATGGCTGGTCTAGAAGACGGGGTGATGCTGGTGCAGGTACCCGTCCTGGAGCCCCTGGCAGCCCCGGGCAGAGGCTTCCTTGCATGGTGAGGAGAGGGGTGGGGAGAGTGGGCTTCATGTCCCGGAGCTGACAGGCAGGTGGAGTGCTAACAAAAGGAATGTGGGGACAGAGCAGGACACACTGCTGGGGAAGGAATATGCACCCACACGCCATGTCCGAATATCGTCTGGGCCCAGCGCAGTACAGGCCTTGGACACAGTCCTCATTCAACCCCCTCAGAACTCTGGGGAGCGGGAGCTATTACTATTCCACCCTACAGCTAAGAGAACTGAGGCTCAGAGAATTTAAGCACCTTTTCAAGGTCACCCACTGGACACTGGTGGAGGTGGGATGGGTCTCTGGGGAAGGATGGCGGGGGAGCAGTGTGAGGATAGTAGGGACCCAGGCCTCTCTGGGCCAGGGCAGGAGCACACTGCTGAGCCCTGCCCAGCCTCCAGACCTTCAGGAGCAAGTCTAAACATCTTCCCGGGACCTGCCATCCCCATCCTGACGTGGTCTCTACCTTTCCTTCCCGGCTCCCCTCAATGGATGCAGGTGGGTGCTGTGGTGCTGTGGAATTCATTTCCATCCTTCACCAGGCTGCTCTCTCGGTCGCTAGACCCAAAGCCTGCCGCTCCCCCGCTGCCAGGAGCCCAGCTCCTCTGCCTCTCAAGGGGTCAAACGATTGCAGCTTAAAAGGCCTCTTTGTAAGGAAGAGGGAAATGGAGATGGAGATGGAGCAGCAGAAAGTTTTAGAAGGTGGTTCATGATTTTGAGGAGGAAGGAGTAGACCCAATGGGCAGTGGTCCAGGACAAAGTTCCTCAGGGTTCTACAGAGTCCCTGACAGGTCGTGGGAAGGTGAGGGGGTGGAGCTGTCCTATGAACAGAGGGTGTTCATTGTGCCCAGTCTCCCAGGTGATCTCCAGCTGCCTCAGAAGAGAAGTCACTGGCTGTGGTGCAGACTGTGACCCTTAGTCTCTTCTCCCTCCACCCCTGGTTAATTCTCCCTGGTTATTTGATTAGATTCCACAGCAATTGCCCTCTTTCTGGGAAGTGAAGTCCCCTTAATCAGACAAGGGAGCTTCAGAGAAATTTAGAGAGAATTTTCATCGACTTTAAGAGAAAATAGTTCAAAGCTAATGGAGAAACGAGGAAGCTGTGGGTTAGGGAGATTAGAGAGACCTTGGTCTGTGTGTTCGATTTAGCACAAGGAGAAACACAAGTGCCTGGAGCTGGCAAGAGGCAGAGCCACCAAGGACGGCTGTGCTGCCCCGGCAATTATCTAGCTCCATAAAACAGTGAAGGTTATGGACATTTGAGGCTTAAAAACTGTTGGTGAATGTGCACAGGATGCTTGAGAGTTCCAATACCCGCTGCCTCCATCTCTCCCTCCTCGGGCCCTCACAGGCATTGTCTGCTCCTCAGGGCAACATTCCCATCACAGATGTTGCTAAAAAAGTTGCACAAGCCCCCATGTGGTCCTCCCTGGGCACCTCATTCTCAGCCATGCAGAGGGGTACCTGGTTCCAGGCCTGCCAAAGAGAGAGACATCACTCATAGAAAGGGATCTGACTGCCAGGCGAGATGCTGGTTCTTGGAATCAAATTGTGTCTGCCGTTGGAAACACACATTGGAAGTGCCTCGGCCTTTCCAGAAGGGCCTGGGTCTGGGGATCCCAGCTGGGCTGCCCACTGGCTCTGCTCCTGTGTCTACAGCCCAGCTGGGCTGACTCACGTGGCCTCTGGAACTCCCATCAGAGTGTGGGTGAGGCACACAGAGGAGGGGCCTTCCTGCAACTAAGCAGTTGTTTTATTTAGAACTTTTAAAAGTGATTGCTTCAGTGTGGGGCCCCTGCCAGGAACCAGCAAAGATCAAATGAAATAGACTAACAAAGGCATTTCTAGTTTAAAAACAAAACAAAAAGTGACTCAAGTTCTTGGAGGAAACAGGTTTCTGTTCTGGAGTCTCACCGGGTCAGGGAAGCTTGGTAGCATATCAACCAACAACCCTCCCTTGTCACCGGCTCCTCTTCCTCACCCACACCCATTGTCATCACCACCACCCACGGCGACAGCATGCTGTAGGCATGTTTTAATCAACTTTCACTGCTGTGACCAAATTGTCTGACAAGAACAACTTAGAGGAGGCTCACAGTTTCAGTCCATAGATGGCTGACTCCATTGCAATGGGACTGAGCACATCCGGGGGATGAGCTCAGCAGAAGAAAGTTGCTCAGCTCATAGCAGAGTCATAAAGGGGGGTTGGGGGGGGAGAAGGAGCCATAGGGGAGATGAGATGCACCCTTCCAGGATATGCCCTGCTGACCTACCTCCTCTAGCCAGGTCCTACTTGCCTACAGTTACCACCCAGTCAGTCCATTCAAACAAGTATGAACTGATCAGGTCACAGCTCTCATAATCCAATCATTTCACATATGAATATTCTTGCATCAACAGGATATTTTGGGTGACCTCATATCCAAACCATAACATTCCACCCCTGGCCCCCTAAAACCCATGTCCATCTCTCAATGAAAAATGCATTTAGTTCAACTCCAAGAGACCCAAAGTCTTAAGAGTTTGAGCATTGCCCAAGTTTATCATCTCCTCTGAGACTCAAGGCAAATTCTTGGCTGTGAGCCCCTGTAAAAATAAAAAAGTAAGCTACATATATCCAATGTACAGTGGCACAGAATAAACACACCCATTCCAAAAGGGAGGAAGAGGAGTCAGAAAAAGAAGAGATGGGACAAAACATGGGTGAAACCCAGCCAGGCAAACAGGTCCTGTAACTGCTCCAGGACACTTGGCTGTGAGATGTTATTTTCAAAGGGCTTGAGCAGCCCTCCCCTTTGGCCTTGACAGTCCAGCACACATGGCCTCTCTTTTAGCCTGGCTCTCTCTGCAGACAGCAGCTGTTCTTGGCAGACAGTCCACATTACTGGCATTTCTTAATTCCTGGGATCTCCACTCCAACTTCAGCTTTACCTTCACACTTCATGCACTGCCCACTCAGAGGCAGCCTGCAGGGACTCTGACCCTATTACACTTGGCCTGGCCTCCCAGGCCTTCCTTTGAAATCTCAGTAGAAGCCTCCATGACCCCTTAACTTGAGCATCTTGTATTCCTGCAGAACAGCATCATGTGGATGACACCAAGGTCTGTTGCCAGCTTGTGCAATACTTGGGCCCCCTGGGATCATGGCTGCGGTAAGTGGCTCTGAGTGCCTGCATAGCTCAAAATGGTGAAACAATTGGGCGTGGTGGTGCATTCCTATAATCCCAGCAACTGGGGAGGCTGAGACAGGAGGATTGTAAGTTTAAGGTCAGCCTTGGCAACTTAATGAGAAGCCCTCAGCAAATAAGCAAGACCTGGTCTCAAAAAGGAAGGGCTGTGGAGGTAGCTTCATGGTAAAGTGGCCCTGGGTTCAAAATCCCCAGTACCAAAAAAACAAAACAAAAAAACAAACAACAAAACAAAACAAAAATGGTAAAACAGAGAACAGGGAACCCCCATAATCTCCTTTAAAAGGAATTTTTCCTTCTACACCCTTGAGCCTGGGATCAAGCCATCTTGCCTATTGTCTCCATACAAAGTACTTAGCATCTTTTTAGGGGTAATAATCTCTTCAATAAGCACAACTTTCTTGGCTCCAGATTTACAAGCACTTTTCTGGTCAAACTACAAGTTTTAAAAATCGTTCAGCTCTATTTTCTGTTCCTGATTCTCACAGGAAACCTGGCTAAAAGCTGCCCGTAATATTCATGACAATAACCAAGTGCTGTGTTGCCTTGAAATTGCCTCTGCTTGATTAATTAGCTCATCACTTTGAAATTCAGCCTCACCAAAGTCTCAGGGGATGAGCAAATGTATCCAGGTTATTTTCTAAGAGTTGGTTTGTGACCTAAAATGTAATCTACTTTGGAAAATGTTTCATGAGCAGCTGAAAAGAAAGTAAATTTGGCTATTATTGAATGAAATATTCTATAGATATCTGTCAAGTCCATTTGGTTTGTTTGTTTGTTTGTTTTAGAACCAAAGAGTCTTATTTTTATTTTTTAAGTCTGGAGAATCTTTACTGAGTTTATGTCTGGATGACCTATCCAGTAGTAAGAGTGCCCTCCGGTGTGTTTTCCAGTAGAGTTTTGATTTTTCTCTGAAACCCCATGAACACAGTACACATTCTATCGGCATTCTGGTCTTCTGAGCTCCCACCAGAATCCTCTATGAGCTTCACTTACAACATTCTAGAGCTTTTCCAGCTTGTGTCTCTAAACTTTTCAAAATTTCTCCTACAAACAAGCTCCAAAGGCTCCTGAGCCACATGGTCAGGTTAGTCATAGCAACGACCCGGCTTCTCAGTACCATGTCCTGTTTCAATTAACTTTTCATTGCTCTGACCAAAATACCTGACAAAAACAACTTAGAAAAGGAGAAGTTTATTTGGGCTCACAGTTTCAGAGGTCTCAGTCCATAGACAGCTGACTCTGTTGTTCTGGGTGAGATAGCACATCATGGGGGAAAGGCCCAGCAAAGGTTAGCCACTGAATTCATAGCAGTCAGGAAGCAGAGAGAGGAGCAAAGAGGCCACGGTGAAGATGCACCCTTCCAGGTCACATCCAGTGACCCACTTCCTCTAGCCATATCCCACCTGCCTACATTTGCCACCCAGTCAATCAAACTAGGATGGACTGATGAGATTACAGCTCTCATACTCCAATTATTTCACTCCGAATATTCCTGAATTAACAGGAGTTTTGGGGGGACACTTCATCTCCAAATCATATAATGTACATTATTTCAGAGCTGCCTAATCAGGCACATATTATTAGAATCCCCATTGGACAGATGAGGATATTGAAGAACAGTGTAGTTAAGTGTTCAACCTGAAGTTGCTCAGCAAAGAGGAGGAGCAACTGATGCAATAGCATCTGGTTCCAGAGCCCTCCCTCTTACCCCAAGGCCATGATACACTTTGACTTATGCCCAGTGACATTTGTAGCTAAAGATCTACATTCTACTAACCCACCTCTTTTTTTTTTTTTTTTTTTTTTTTTGTACTAGAAATTGAACTCAGGGGCACTTGACCACTGAGCCACATCCCCAGCCCTATTTTGTGCTTTATGTAGAGACAGGGTCTCACTGAGTTGCTTAGCACCTTGCCCTTGCTGAGGCTGGCTTTGAACTCACGATTCTCCTGTCTCAGCCTCCCTAAGTGCTGGGATTACAGGCTTGAGCCACCGCGCCCGGCTCCTACTAACCCACCTCTGAAGCAGTGAAGAAACACAGGTCCTACTCAGGCTCAGGGGTGTGTGTGGAGAATGATTTTGCAAGATTGACAAGTTCACATCATGTTTCACAGGCGCCACCTCCTGCGAAAGATCATGAGGGCTGTGGATGGTAGGAGAGGGAGCCAGTGGGGACACTCCCCTATCCAGGTGTTCAGCCTTGGGGACTCCAGGTGTTCTGTCTGTTTCTGTGACTTTTCCATTTTTCAATGAATCACTGAACCTGGGACAGGAAGTCTGAAGCAATACCCAGGATGCAGAACAGCCTATCACTGATGTGGGGTGTAGAGAGTGTACCGAGAGTCCTTTCAAGAGGAGGCCAAGAGATCATTTACAGAGGACTCAAACTTCCTCTGAAATTCCCAGAGTGGAGACTCCTCACTATCCAGCTATTTTCTGGCTTGTTATTCTTGCCCTTTCCCATGTTACTTAATTGCACTGCTGGCTTAATGACTGAAATTGGAGAAATACTGGCTCAATATGGAAGAAAATGGTTGGCTGTCTTGAACTACCAAAAGTAGAGCAAAATGGAGGTTTCTAGAAATGTCCTCTCAGATATGGTAACCGAGTTAGGGGCTGCTTAGATCAGTTTCTACTTTTAACCTAGGTCATGCTCCCTTGTGAACTTTTTTTTTTAATATTTATTTTTTAGTTGTAGATGGACAGAATATCTTTATTTTATTTTTATGTGGTGCTGAGAATCAAACCCAGTGCCTCATGTGTGCTAGGTGAGCACGCTACCACTGTGCCATCACCCCAGGCCCCTTTGTGAACTTTTATTGAGTGTGATCTTGTGCCTGGAGTGTGCTAAGTCTATATAGTCACCATCCTATTGACTTACAGTGGCACCTTAGGCAATGTTGCCATCCCTCTTTTTAGGGTAGGAAGCAAAAGTTCAGAGAGACAGCTTACCTTGCTCAAAGATACACAGCTAATGAAGTCAGAGCAGAGAGTGGAAGCCAGCCTGTGTGACTCCAAGACCCATAAGCTGGCTCCCAGCACGGTGGCTATCATGTGTGCATCAGATTGCTTGTGCAGAGGTGTCCTGGTTGGCTTAGCAGTCTGGAGTCATAGAACCCTGCCCCATCCTGAATTTGGGGGGAGAAAGGGGTAAACAATCATCAATTATAATTTTCTCATCAGTAAAAATTCCTTAAAGTGTGTTAATATGGAAATCCAAATGTCTATTTTGTATGATATTGTCCTGTGGCCACATTGTGGCGGACACATTTATCAAGACCTATAGAATGAGGGAGGTTCAAAATGGCAGATTAGAATTAGCAAATTCCAGTTGCTCTGTCACTTGGGATTCAAGCAGGGGCAGTATTTCTTCTCAGAGAGGTCGGTGAAAGGGGGAATTCACTGAAATTCAGTATCAGACAGGGACATTTAGAGACCCAGAAATTTGGGTCCCTTGAGCAGAGGACAGGAAACAGTATCTTGGAGCCAAGCCAGTGACAGTGATGACCAAAGTGAAGGCCACAAACACAGAGAGACACAACGGACAAACTGGACACATGAACCCGACAACAGAAAAGCAGCCTGAATTTAGCTGAACCAGGGGCTGCACAGGGAGCTGGTGTTTAGCCTCTGTTGTCTGCCGCCCCGCCCCCGGCAAGCACGGAGCCAAGGTGGGCGCCACCTTGAGGAGCCAGGGGATCATAGCAACCGTGGCCATGCTGCCCTGGCACGGGTCTCCTGTGTGGCTAGGATGTACCTAGCAGAACACAAGTGAAACAGGCCCAGATTGTACCCGGGGGATTCAAGTCACGCTTTCCCTTTGAGTTTGGTGGCTTACGTGGCCAGCTGAAGAGGGCCGGGAAACTGAACAGGCAACCGTGGTTATACTAGACTGTACTCGGGAACTGAGCCTGGCTCAGTGAAGGCCACACTCACGGGTGGTGGAGTGTGCAGGGCTGGCTGCCCCCACTATGTGTGGAGTCCTTGGGAGACCCCTGAGGCCCAGACAGCCAGCAGAGGTCAGCATCTGTCGGGCCCCAGGGACGTGTCAATCTAATCTCTCTGGAGCAGATACCACCCAAGAAAGTCAGTCCTAAAGGCCTGATTAGAGCTTAACACCCTAGCCACTAAACTTCCCATTTAGAATTGTGCAGCAGCCCCACCCTGGGAACTCATTGATCTGGTCTGTGCAGACACACTTGCAGTACTTCCTGTCCAGTCCTACCTTATCCTGGGGAGAAGGAAAACTGAGAAAGAGCAGCTTCAGTTCCAGTTGGCAGCTCAGTTCAGCAACATAGAAAGAGGAAGCCCTTGCTCTCTCCAAGCCCTTGCCTCCAAGGGGCACATAGCCCAAGGAGAAACAGAAGGAAGGGCAGTCTGGCATAGTCAGTGGACATTTATCCTTGTCAACAGTTCTGACCACCTCAGCAGAAATAACTCTTTCATCTTTAATTAAGAACTTTTCTTCCTGCTGAGCATGGTAGCACACACCTGTAATTATGGTGACTTGAGGGGCCGAGGCAGGAGGATTGCAAGAATGAGGTCAGCTACGGCAACTTAGACCTTCAGTGACTATTTTGGTCAGCTTTGTTGCTGCTGTGATTAAAGGACCCAACCAAAACAATTGTAGAGGAGGGAACATTTATTTAGAGGCTCATGGTTTTGGAGGTCTTAGTCCACAGAAGGTTGTCTCCATTCCTTGGGGCTCTAGTAAGACAGAACATCATGACAGCAGAGTGTGGTGGAGGGAAGCAGCTCACATGTTGATCTTGAAGCAGAGAGACTCCACTCACCAGATACCAATAAATACCCCAAAGCCAAACCCCCAAAGACCCGCCTTCTCCAGCCATACCCTGCCTCTTCAGTTACCACTCAGTTAATCCTAATCAGGGGATTAATTCACTGATTAATTGACTGATGTTAAGACTCTTACAATCAAATAATTTCTTCTCTGAACATTCTTGTCTCATGTGAGCTTTTGGGGGATACCTTACATACAAACTATAACAAAAACTTAGCAAGACTGCCTCAAAAAAAAAAGTACTGGGGATATTGCTCAGTGGTAAAGAGTCTTTGGGTTCAATTCCCAGTACCAAAAAAAAAAAATTTGTTTTGTTTGTTCATTTGTTTGTTTTTGGTATTTTTGCTGTGCTGATTGGTTCATGGATGAACATGCATATACACATTCGTTTCTTTTTTTCTCATTTGTTAATTTCAGGATTAGGGCTTTTCATTTATTTATTTTGGAATTTTTAAATTTTTTGTTTTTTTTTCTCTATTGTTCTTTTTTTCTAACTCTAATAGTCAAATTAACTTGTTTTTCTCTTCTATTTAATTATGCTGCTCATTTTGTTTTTCTCCTTTTTCTTTATAGCTATCTTTACATCTCTTCTGCATTCTTTTTTCACATTCTGAACATTTTAAACTTTTTTTTATCTTCCTATAACATTTTCTTTTCTCTCAATAAACTGTATTTTTTTTGTTTTTGTTTATTTATTTATTTTTTGGTACCAGGGATTGAACTCAGAGGCACTTGACCACTGAGCCACATCCCCAGCCCTATTTTGTGTTTTATGTAGAGACAGGGTCTCACTGAGTTGCTTAGCGCCTCGCCATTGCTGAGGCTGGCTTTGAACTCGCAATTCTCCTGTCTCAGCCTCCCATAGTGCTGGGATTACAGGTGTGCACTACCGCGCCTGGCTTATGCCCAGCTTCTTAATGAACTGTATTTTTATGATCTTTTATAACTATTTGGGTTATATAATTCCTGCCCCCACCATTCATGTTGCTGGGGTTGTTAGTACTGTGGATGATGTAGTTAATTCTGGTTGTTTGCTTTTTTTCTTGTTACTGGGGATTGAACTCAGGGGTACTCGACCACTGAGCCACATCCCCACCCCTATTTTGTGTTTTATGTAGAGACAAGATCTCACTGAGCTGCTTAGCGCCTTGCCATTGCTGAGGCTGGCTTTGAACTTGTGATTCTCCTGTCTCAGTCTCCCTAAGTGCTGGGATTACAGGCTTGAGCCACTGCGCCCGGCTGGCTGTTTGCTTTAATGCCAGATCTAGTTCACAACTATTTATTGTTGTTGATCCCACCATTCCTGTTTTTGTGGTAACTAGTGTTTTAGATGTCATAGTAGACACAAGGTATTCATATTAATGCTGTATATTGTTCACTGCTGTCTTTGATGTTATTTGTTTCCTCGTTTTCTTTTTTTTGGAGGGTACCAGGGATTATTGAACTCAGGGGCACTCAACCACTGAGCCATATCCCCCCTATTTTGTATTTTATGTAGAGACAGGGTCTCACTGAGTTGCTTAGTGCCTCATCATTGCTGAGGCTGGCTTTGAACCTGCGATCCTCCTGCCTCAGCCTCCCAAGCTGCTGAGATTACAGGTGTGCGCCACCATACTTGGAAGTTTCCTCATTTTTTTGAAGTACTGGGAATTTTCTGGGACACTTTGAGTTCACAGGTAGAGACTCTGCTGTTGAACTGCATTCAAAACCTAGGCAAAAGAATGCATCTTACTCCACACACAAACTATCCATGCTTAACTTCAGTGATACTTAAATACAAAGAATTGGGGAGATAAAACCCCCAAACCAGGTCACAAGTAGAAATGGGTAGGGGATACTGAGGTCCCACTCATGGACATACATTCCTACCACAAAAACAGAGAGAAATAACATAAAGACTGTGGATATCACATCTATGAGGACATCTTAGTCTAGATCACTCCATACCCCATTAGAATATATGGAGTTTTAAAATCTATTAGAGCATCTAGTGGATGAAATACCAGATAAAAATTTCAAAAGAATGATTATAAAAGTGACCAGTGAATTCTAAGAGAACACACACAAACTAAACAAATTAATAAACTCAGTACAGGATATGAATAAGAAATGCAGTAAAGAGATAGAGATATTGAAAAAGAACCAAACAGAAATCTTGGAAATTAAAGGTAGAGTAAATCAAATAAAATGTTATCAATAAACACATGAAAAAATGTTCAACATCTATAGCAATTAGAGAAATACAAACCAAAACTACTCTAAGATTTCATCTCACTTCAGTCAAAATGGCAATTAACAAGAATACAAGCAACAATAAATGTTGGTGAGGATGTGGGGAAAAAGGTACACTCATACATTGCTGGTGGGACTGCAAATTGGTTCAACCATTATAGAAAGCAGTATAGAGATTCCTCAGAAAACCTGGAATGGAACAACAGTTTTACCCAGCTATCCCATTCCTTGGTTTATACCCAAAGAACTTAAAGTTATCATGCTATAGAGATGCAGCCACATCAATGTCTATAGCAGTTCAACTCACAATAGCCAAACTGTGGAACCAACCTAGATGCTGTATAGATAGTTAATAATATGGGCTCATCCTTGAGTGTGACTTAGGAGAGGAGAGCTCGTTAGTGAGGAATTTGGAGAGCCTTTGAGGAAGCACCCTCAAGGTTATTGTTCGGGGCCATCTGGCACACTAATGAGCTCTTGGTGCCTCAAAACTTTCAGACTTTGATTCTGTGAGTTTTGGAACCTGGCCAGTTCCCAACCACAGAGATTTAATAGCCTAAGGCCAGCTGCATAATGCTGGACTGCATGTTGGGAGAGATTGCTGTGCCTTTTTAAGTCCTCAGAAGGGAGAAAGAAGAGAGAAGAAGGGTTCCAACTAGAAAGAAGGAGAAGAAGGGATCCAACAGAAGAAGAGAAGAAGAGTTTCAACTGGAGAGAAGAAGAAGAAATGCCAACTGGAGAGAAGAAGAAGGAATACACCAGAGAAGAAGAAATTCAACCAAAGAAAAAGAAATTCAACCGAGGAAGAAGGAATACGATGCTTCGAGCAAGAAGAAGGAATTTGACTTGTGGGGAAGAAAGGTGACTCTCACCTATGTTGTTTACCTTACCCTCGGTGTTGCTCCTTTTACCTGAGGATAGGTGTTGAAGGTGTTGGTTATGCTGTGAGTAAAGAAGGAGGATCTTGACTCTCATCTATGTGTTTGCCCTACCCTCGGTGTTGCTCCTTTTACCCGAGGATAGGTGTTGAAGGTGTTGATGCTGTTTTGAGGAAAGAAGAAGGATTTTGAAGGTGATGATGGTGCTTTGAGGAGAAAGACTCTTACCTATGTGTTTACCCCATTCTTGGTGTTGCTTATTTTACCCAAGGCTGGGTGTTGGAGGTAATGATGATGCTTTGAGTGTACCTGCAAACCTGTGTTGTGTTATCCGGTGTTGATTGGTGAGTGCTTATTGGGCTGGAGCCGCTCTCTCTTTCTTTTCTTCTATATTATTGATTCATTATATACAATATTCAACATTGCAAAGTATAACTGTTGCTTGCTTATTGTTATATTATCTCATATTAAAGCTTATAAAACCCATCCTGTTGTGAGGCTGGTGATTCACCTCACGAATCTGCCTAGATAAATTAGTCTGGGATCCAGACCAAGACAGATGCCCTTCAACAGATGAATAGATAAAGAAAATATATACACAATGGAATATTACTCAGCTTTAAAAAAGATTGAAATTATGGCATTTTCAGGTAAATGGATGGAGTTGGAGAACATCATGCTAAGCGAAATGAGCTAATCCTAAAAAACCAAAGGCCAAATGTTTTCTCTGATATGTGGATGCTAATTCACAATGGGGGAGGGATGGGAAAAATAGAGGTACTTTGGATTGGGCAGAGGGAAATGAAGGGAGGGGAGGGGGTCTGGGAGTAGGAAGGATAGTAGAATGAATTGGACATTATTACCTTATGTACATATATGATTACATGACCAGTGTGATTCTACATTATGTACAACCAGAGGAATGAGAAGTTATACTCTATTTAAGTATGATGTGTCAAAATGCATTATACTGTCATGTATAACTAATTAGAACAAATTTTAAAAAGTTTAATAGAGTAGATCATGCTGAAGACAGAATCTGAGCTGGAAGACAAAATGACTGGTCTTAAACATTCAGATAGTATTAAGGACAAGAAAATAAGTGACCATGACCAGAATAGTCAAGAACTCAGGGACAACATTAAGAGACCAAATTTAAGAATCATTGGCATTGAAGAGAGTTGTGAGATGCAGGCTAATGGCATGGATAACCTCTTCAAGAAAATAATAACAGAAAAGTTTCTAAGCCTTAGAAATGAGATTAATATCCAGATACAGGATACATTCAGAACCTCCAAAAGATATGATTAAGAAAGAAACTCTCCACAATGCATTATAATTAAAATGCCTAACATACAGAACAAGGATAGAATTTTAAAACCTCAAGAGAAAAACATCAGGTCACTTTTATAACCAAGTCAATCAGAATTACTTCTGATTTCTCAACACAAACTCTTATATCCAGGAGGGCTTGGAACACATTGTTCCAAGAAAATAACTGCCAACCAAGATTGCTATATCCAGCAAAACTATACTTTAGAATTGAAGAAGAAATAAAAATCTTCCAAGACAAACAGAAATGAATTTTTGACTATTAAACTGGCATTATAGAAAATACTTAAAGAAATATTACACATAGAAGAAATTAAAGAACACACTTCAGATTTCACAAATGGACAAATGTCATTTGAAGATTAGTTCAGCAAATTAGAAACAGGACCAAATTAAACTTTAAAAATAAACCACAATGGCAGAAATTATTAAACATCTATCTGTAATAACACCAAATGTCAATAGTCTTAACTCTCTAATTAAAAGACAGGCTGTCAGAATGGATTAAAAAACAAGACCCAACATGTTATTTGCAAGAGATTCACCTTACAGACAAAGACAGTTGCAGGCTGAAAGTGAAAGGATGGAAATTGATATACCACACAAATGGAGCTCCCAAATAAGCAGGAGTAGCTACTTTCATATCTGACAAAGCAGACGTCAAATCCAAAATTAATTAGAAGAGAGAAAGATCATTTTATACTGATAAAGGGAACAATACAACAAGAAGATATAATGATAATAAACATTTATGCCCCAAACATCTGTGCACCTAATTTCATAAAACAGACAGTACTCAACTTGAAGACTCAGACACTAGTAGAATAATACTGGGGGATTTCAACACACTTGTCTTACTACTGGATAGATCATCTGGACATAAACTCAGTAGAGATTCTCCAGACTTAAAAAATAAAAACAAGACTCTTTGGTTCTAAAACAAACAAACAAACAAACCAAATGGACTTGACAGATATCTATAGAATATTTCATTCAGTAATAGCCAAATTTACTTTCTTTTCAGCTGCTCATGGAACATTTTCCAAAGTAGATTACATTTTAGGTCACAAACCAACTCTTAGAAAATATGAAAAAAATCTATATAATCTTACCTGCTCACAATGTAATTAAATTATAAATTAACATCAAAAACAAAAACAGAACAAAACAAACAACTCTACAGAAACTTTATAAACACAAAAAGATTGAACACTACACTTTTGAATGACAAATGGGTGAAAAAAGAAATCAGGAGAGAAATTTAGAAATTCTTAGACTCAAATGAGAATAGTAATACAATATACCAGAACCTCTGGGACACTATGAAGCACTTAAAGGTCCTAGAAAAACCTAATGATGCATTTAAATGTCCTAGAAAAACAAGAAGAAATCAATTACAAAACTTGTAGAAGGAAGGAAATAATTAAGATCAGAGCCAAAATCAATGAAATAGAGAATAAAAAAAAAATACAAAGAATCAGTGAAACAAAGAATTGGTTCTTTAAAAAGATAAACAAGATTTATAAACCCTTAGCCAAACTAACCAAAAGGAAATTAAGACCCAGATTAATAAAATTAGAGACAAAAAAGCAGAAATCACCACAGACATCATAGAAATCCAGAGGATCAGTAGGGACCATTTTGAAAACTTATATTCCAATAAATTGAAATGCCTGGAAGAAATGAATGCATTTATGCACATGTGACCTGCCAATGTTTAATTAAGAGGACATAGAAAACCTAAACAGACCAATAACCAGCAATGAGATATAAGCAGTCATAAAAAGCCTTCCAGCAAAGAAAACTCCAGGACCACATGAATTCTCAGTTGAATTCTGCCAGATATTTAAAGAATAACTAATGCAAATGCTCTTCAAATTATTCTAGGAAATAGAAAGGAATGGAACACTTTCAAATTTATTCTATGTTGTATCAACCTGATGCCAAAGCTGAATAGTGATGCATCAAGGGAAGAAAACTATGGATCAATACCTCTGATAAACAGAGGTAAAAATCCTTAATAAAATATTAGCAAATCATTTTCAACAACATATTAAGAAGATTGTACATCATCACTAAGTCAGTTTTATTCCAGGGTTACAAGGATGGTTTAACATATGAAATCAATAAATGTGATTCATCACATAAATAGAATTAAGGACAAAAATTACATGGTTGGCTGGGTGCAGTGGCACATGCCTGTAATCCCAGCAGCTCAGGAGGCTGAGGTAGGAGAATCATGAGTTCAAAGCCAGCCTCAGCAAAAGTAAGACCCTGTCTCTAAATAAAATACAAAATAGGGTTGGGGGTGTGGCTCAGTGGTTCAGTACCCCTGAGTTTAATTCCTGGTACCCCCCAAATAAAAAAATACATAAAAATTACATGGTTATCTCAATAGTTGCCAAGAAAGTCTTCAACAAAATTTAGCACTCATTCATGATAAAAACACAGAAGAAACTAGAAATAGACAGAACCTACCTCAACATCATAAAGACTATATATGACAAACCCAAAACCAACATCACAATGAATGGGGAAAAACTGAAAGCATTTTCTTTAAAGTTTGGAACAAGACAAGGATATCCACTCTCACCACTCCTACTTAATATAGAATTAGAAATTCTAGAGAGAGCAATTGGGCAAAAGAACAAGATAAAGGGATACAAACAGAGGGAAAAAAATCAAAATATCACTGTTTGCAGATTATATAATCCTATACTTAGAAGATCCAAAAACTCTACCAGGAGACTGCTGGAGCTAATACACAATTCAGCAAAGTATCAGGTTACAAAATCAATATCCAGAAATCAATAGCTTTTCTATACGCCAATAATAAATCTGCTGAAAAAGAAATCAGGAAAGCAATGCCATTTACTATAGCTTCTAAACAATAACAAACAAAAAAATTAAGAATAAATCCAACCAAGAAAGTGAAAGATCTCTACAATGTAAACTACAGAACACTGAAAAGAGAAATTGAAGAAGACACTAGAAGACGGAAGGATCTCCCAGGTTTACAGATGGCCTGAACATTGTTAAAATGGCCGTACTGCCAAGAGCAATACACAGATTCAACACAATCCCCATCAAAATATCCATGACATTCTTCACAGAACTAGAAAAATCAATCCTAAAATTCATTTGGAAAAATAAAACACCCAGAATGGCCAGTGAAATTCTAAGCCAAAAAGACAATGCTAGAAAGCCGAGCGCAGTGGCTCACGCTTGTAATCCCAGCACTTAGGGAGGCTGAGACAGGAGAATCACGAGTTCAAAGCCAGCCTCAGCAATGGCGAGGCAGTAAGCAACTCAGTGAGACCCTGTCTCTACATAAAACACAAAATAGGGCTGAGGATTTGGCTCAGGGGTCAAGTGCCCGTGAGTTCAATCCCCGGTACCAAAAAAAAAAAAGACAATGCTAGAGGCATCACAATACCTGACCTCAAATTATAACGATAGAGCTATAGCAACAAAATCACTGAAAACAGACATAAACCAATGGAACAGAATGAAAGACAGAGACAGACCTGCACAGATACAGTCATCTGATCCTTGACAAAGGCACCAAAGTAATATACAAGAGAAAAGGTAGCTTTTTTTGTTTGTTTGTTTTTTGGTACCAGAGATTGAACTCAGGGGTTCTCAACCACTGAGCCACATTCCCAGCCCTATTTTGTGCTTTATGTAGAGACAGGGTCTCACTGAGTTGCTTAGTGCCTTGTGGTTGCTGAGGCTGGCTTTGAACTCGCGATCCTCCTGTCTCAGCCTCCCAAAGTGCTGGGATTAATAGGCGTGTGCCACCGCGCCCAGCTGAGAAAAGGTAGCTTTTTATTTTTTTTATTTATTTATTTTTATTTTTGGCCATGAGAGAATTTAGCATTTTATTCTTTAAATGGAAGGATAAGCTTGGCTTACCATAAAATTGCTGTGAAAATTAAAAGGTAGCTTTTTAAACAAACGGTGCTGGATCAATTGTAGAAGAGTATGTATAAGAGTGAGACTAGATCCCTATTCTCACCCTGCACATGTATCAATTCAGAATGGATCAAGGACCCAGGAGCCAGACAGGAGACTGTGCAACTCCTAGAAGAAAATGAAGGGTCAATCCTCCAATGTATAGGCATAAACGAGAACTTTCTCAAGAGGACTTCTTCTGTAGCTCAAGAAATAATGCCAAGAGTTAATAAATGGGCTGGCTTCAAATTAAAAAGCTTTCTCATAGCAAAGGAAACAATTAAGAATGTGAAGAGGGAACCTACAGAGAGGGAGGAAATCTTTGCCAGCCACTCATCACAGAGGATTAATGTCCAGAATATATGAAGAACTCAAAGATCCACCAAAAAACCCCAAATAACCCAACTGATAAATGGGCAAATGAACTAAACAGACGCTTCTGAAAAGAAGAAATACAAATGGCTGACAAATACATACAAACATGTTTGACATCTTTAGCAATTAGGGAAATAACAAATCAAAACTACCCTGAGATTTCCCCTCACTCCACTTAGAATGGAAGCCATTAAGAATACAAAGGGCTGGGGTGGTGGCTCAGTGGTGGAGCGCTTGCCTGGCATGTGTGAGGCACTGGGTTTGATTCTCAGCACCACATGCAAATAAATAAAATAAAGGTCCACTGACAATTAAAAAATATTTTAAAAAAGAATACAAACAAAAATAGAAGATGTGGGGGGAAAATAACACTTTTACACTGTTGATGGTATTGTAACTCAAAATGGATCAAATATAGGCTCAGTTGTAACTAGTGTATCACGCTGGTGGGGGTTGCTGTTAGTGGGGCGGTTTGTGAGTGTTTTCTAGATCCTCCATTCCATTTAGCCGTGGACCTAAAACTGCTATAAAAAGTAAAGTTACTAATTAAAAATTTAAAAAAAAAAACAGAACAGTTTGAGGTAGAGGAAAGGCCTGCTGGACCCCAGAGACTGTCATGGCTGCCCACCAGTGGCAAGCATTGGGTCAGGCGTCCTGGCATTGGGACAGGTGTCGTGGGCACAGGTGAACACAGGGTGCTCTTAGGGAAGAACTTCCCAAAGGAGGAGACTCTCCAGCACGCTCAAGCCTGTGGACCTAACCTGGAATAAAAAAGAAAAATCCCATCGCAGTTGCCGGAAGCGTGGCCGATGGTTCCCATGTGGCTCCAAGCTGCATCCCTGCAATGTGCCCTGTCAGCATTTCTGGTCCCATTCTTTCCCCTTGGCCCAAACACATGTTCCCATGAAAGAAAACCTGTTCCAGACCACCAAGGTCCTGAAGGGTGTGGCAGGATAGGCATGTGCTGTGCCTTGGGCCCACATGACCCTGCCGTGTTCTGTGCATCTGCACCCTGCGGGCAGAGACCCCTCCCCTGTGGTGGGTGTGACAAAGACCAGAGCTGCCTTCTCCATGCAGCCGCCTCATCTCTCTCCTGGGCTCTTAGGTGGCCCCCAGGGGCACCTGCCTGGCCAACGTGCTTGTCTCCCTCCCTCCCTTCATCCACTGAGTCCTTTAGCAGGGTGTGGGTTGCTAGATGGGGTGCGTCTGGTTCCTGCTCACAGGGGTCCATGCTCCTGCTGGTTCATTTTAGAAGCCCGCTACTCCTCTGTAGCCGTAGGTGTGGAGGCTAATTTTACACATCAACTTGAGTGTAACCCCCAGTACTGAAGAAACCAAACCAAACAAAAATCTCTGTGGCTATGATAATGGTGAAGGTGTGTTCACTAGGGGGTGAACTGATATCATGTAACTGCAGGGAGGTGTGGGCCACTGGACCTGTGCCTGGGGGAAGTAAGGGACAGAAAACAAATGAGTGAGTGCAGGGCCCAGTCCCAGTGGGCACAGCACAGCTGGCAAAGCATCATTTCTGAGCATGTGCAGGAGGATGTTTCTGGATGAGGTTCACATTTGATTCTGTACACTGAATAATGAAGATTGCTCACACCGCAGGTCAGCAGCATCCAATTTGCCAAGAGCCCTGATAAAACAGACGGCAGAGGAAGGGCGCTTTTGCTCTCCCTGAGGGAGGAGGGACATCTGCCTACCACCCTGAGACATCAGTGTTCATGCTTCTAAGGTCTTCGGGTTGGGGCCAGAATGATACCACCTGCTTTTCCGCACCTCCAGCTTTCAGACAGCAGTCATGGGACATCTCAGCCTCCACCGTCATGTGAGCCATTCTTGACAGTATATCTCTTTCTGTGCATCTCTATGTATCCCACAGGTTCTGCTTTTCAGGAGAACCCTGTCTTACACTGTGAGGTAGGAACATTGCATCTGAAGTCCAGAGGGCGTCATATATTAATTATTGGGCTACAGGAAAAGGAAAGGACCCATGAACATCTGTGGCTGTGGCCAGGTGTGGTAGTGCATGCCTATAATCACAGCAACTCAGGAGGCTGAGGTAGGAGGTCACAAGTTTGAAGACAGCGTTGGCTACTTAGTGAGACGCTGTCTGAAAATTTTTTAAAAAGTAAAATAAAAGAAAAAAAGAACTGGGGGTATAGCTCGGTCGTCATGCATTCCTGGGTTTAACCCCCAGTACTGAAGAAACCAAACCAAACCAAACCAAAACCCCTGTGGCTATGATAATGGTGAAGGTGTGTCCACTAGGGGGTGAACTGATATCATGTAACTGCAGGGAGGTGTGGGCCACTGGACCTGTGCCTGGGGGAAGTAAGGGACAGAAAACAAATGAGTGAGTGCAGGGCCCAGTCCCAGTGGGCACAGCACTGTCAGGCCTGGGCAAGGGGCTCAGAACCCAACTGCCACCCTCGGTCCCTGCTCTGCTCCAGCTGTGACCCCCCTTCTGTATGTGTCAACATATTGACTTGCCTGTTTACTGCTGGTTTGTCCTGCTAAAACGTAAGCCCTGTGAGAGGCAGGACCCTGTGCACAGGCTCTCCAGCCCCTACAAGGTGGGGACATGGTAGGACCTGAACGGCTGAGGACTGAATGAAAACCCAGCGGCCATGGAGGCATGTCCACAGAGCATCTGGCAGACTCATTCCATGGGAAGCATCCCTTCACCAGGCTCCGGTGTGATTTGCATGTGGACCGTTAGGACTGAAGGAGCAGGGCATCGCTGAGGACTAGACTAGGAGCACCTCTCTGATCTTCCATCAGTGAGGCTGGTGTCTTCTCCCTGCCTACTCTTCTTCCTGTACCTGCTGAGCATTTATTTCCTTTATAATGGAAAACTGGAAGGACTTCAAGTCTGTAATCCCCGCACTTAGGGAGGCCGAGGCAGGAGGATCGCGAGTTCAAAGCCAGCCTCAGCAACGGCGAGGCGCTAAGCAACTCAGTGAGACCCTGTCTCTACATAAAACACAAAATAGGGCTGGGGATGTGGCTCAGTGGTCGAGTGCCCCTGAGTTCAATCTCCAGTACCAAAAAAACCCCCCAAAACAAACAAACAAAAATCAGTGATCTGGTTTGAACCTGTTTGTTCGCAGAGACACACTGGTTTGGAGACTCCCTCCACGTGGATTTTGGGTGCGGGCAGAGGCTGGCAACTGACAGGAGACTGAGGCACTCAGGCTGACCCTGACCCGACCTATTTCCATCTCATGCTGGGTCTGGGCCCCCTTCCTCCAGGAGGACACGCTGGGAGCCGGAGGGGCATCGCTCTCCTCCAGGTGGCAAGAATGATTACTTACAGCCCCTTCCACCTTCCTCTGCTCCCACCCCAGGTTGCCCCAGGACACCCATCACCAGCTGCTTCCCAGCTTCCATGCTGGCTTTAATGTGCCGCCCTTCTTGCAGGGACGCTGAGCAAGCCAGTCACCTTACCTGGACATCTGGAGTCTTCCTTCACTCGAGGTCGAAGTTTCAGGGGTCCAAGGGGGAGATGGGTGGCCAGGAGGGAAGAATGGAGCTCAGGCGGGATGGCTCAAGTCCAGCGTGGGGCAGAGGCAGCTGCTGAGCAGACCTGGGTCAGAGCCCAGGGCCACTGGGTGCCCAGCTGGGAAAGTGCACCTTAACATGCATCTGTCAATGTCTCGAAATCTAGTCTTCTGGGGCCTCAGTTTGTTTGTTTCTCAGGGTAGCAAACACCTGTGTTCTGCCTAACCAGATTTAACCATTCACACTGTATTTGTTTTTTTTTTTTTTTTTTTTGTACAGGGTATTGAACCCAGAGGCACTCAACCACTGAGCCACATCCCCAGCCCTTTTTATATTTTATTTAGAGAGAGTCTCACTAAGTTGCTTAGGGCCTCACTAAGTTGCTGAGGCTGGCTTTGAACTTGCGATCCTCCTGCCTCAGCCTCCTGAGCTTCTGAAATTACAGGTATGTGCCACTCTGCTGGGCTTTATTTGCTTTTTTTATAAGCACAAAATTGACATCTTCGGATCACCTCCACTCAATCCCACCTTCCTGTGTCCCCACTAGGCAACCACTGCCATTCACTTGGCGTCGTTTTTCTCACACACGTATATTACACACACATCCATGGGCAATGTGTGTTTCATTAAGAACTTTATAAATGACATTGTAGTGTCATTTGTCTCTTCTTTCAGCTTTGATTTTTTTTAGTTCAATTATGTTGACATATATGTATGTGTGTGTACATATGTATGTGTCTATATGTGCATATATGCGTGTATTATATTTACATTTCGCCTCTGTGTCATATTCTTGTTTTGTAGTTGACATTCATTTAATAATCCCTTTCCTTCCTTCTTTGTTTCTTTCTTTCTTCTAATTAGGTTTACATGACAGCAGAATGCACTTTGATTCATTGTACACAAATGGAGCACA